>SOPF01025161.1:0-49741 GCA_012979155.1 Hypericum perforatum | reverse complement strand
TTGGAGGAAGAAGAAGGTGGACATGGTGATCATGAGGCGTTTCGTTTCGAACGTACGATTGCCATGAACGATATAGTCTCTGGTACTACCAGTCCGGACTTCATCCGACAAGTAGTGGACAATGGCGATATACTGTTGGCCTTAGGAGTCCATCCGAGCAACCAAGATGTTATCTTCATGGGCTACGATAAGTCTCATCGGGTTGCATCCTATAACTTGGCAACCAAGGAATGGCAAGTTGTTGGGGAGATTGAGAATATTAATGTTGATCTTCGTTTTCTGTTTCATAAGTTTGGTGTCGCAGCTAATCTTCCTTGGTGGCCTACGCCAGTTCATTGACACAATTTTATTTTGTTGAAGGTTTAGTGAATTGATTATTTCGTAGCTAAGTAAACTGTGTTCTTTGCCAGGATAACGAGGAAAGTGGGAATGTATAGGAGACAGGGAAAAGACAACGAACGGTAAGTGTTAGATTGTTGGCCTGATTTGTTTCATCCCTTTATCAGTTCGTTTCCGTGTTATGATCCTCAGCTGTTTGTGTTAATGATAGGACTGATCATAGCATCTCGAGCTTGTGTTTGGAAAATTCAGAGGTACAGACAAAACATTTCATATTTCTTGTTTCTTCTGGTCTTCTGTCCATATTTCCTGTTTGCCTTGGATTGGAAAATAACATAAAAGGATTAACTCTGAACATTTGCCTGAACTTATATGCTGTCTTCTTTGTCTGTGATTCATTGTGATTCTCTTTTGTATGGTATCTTATTATTAGAGTGAGATGTAAGGAACCTTACAGCCACTGTATTGGAAATCCAACTGTATAGTCTGGTGTTTAATGATATCAAGTTGTAGTTCACGTTTTCGACGACTTACAATTGTGTCTTGTGTTCCTTTCCGATAGCGCATAGACTTGTTATGCTCTCCATTTTCATCCATATTTTCAGTGTTGTGAAGATTACAGCTTGTAACTGTATCCCATATTCCCACGAGATGGTTCGTGAACTTGAGCACTTGTACATGTTTGTCGGTATTTTCAATTCTCTTCTTTGACTAACGAATCAAAATTCGATAACAAGAAGGAGAGCGACCTTGCAAGAGTAGATAATCTGGTGAAGCTGAAAAATAAGCAGGATCAAGATAGACAAGAAGCTAGATTCCACGCACTACGGCAAGTACGCGAGGTTGCTTTTGTTTGATTGAGTCGTTTCCACTGGTTGTCAATTCTTAGCACTTGTATTTCTTTTTCTTGTGCTAGTTCAAAGAAGCATGAAAGAGCGGTTCCATCTGAGGGTGGAGCTGAAAGGATGAAATCGTTGATGTCTGCAGATGCCTTGAATAAGGTACTGTTTTTTACAATATTTTGTTTTAAGTTAATAAGGTATTACTAGGAACCGTTCGAGCTAATTTCTGGTCTTCAGAACTCACAACTCTCCTTGAAAAAGGCTTTGATGTTTGTATATTATATGCTATCTCATCATGTTTATTTTTTTTTGAAAGATATACTCTTTTTATGCTTTTGCCTTGTACTTCCAGCCAATGAAGTCCTTGGAGGTCAACGAACATTCAACTGTGCGACCTTCAGAGATTGTTCTCTGTGTTGAGATTTATGACACCAAACATAAACGTGGCAGAGAGAAGGTATTGCTTTGATACAAATGACCAAGCAACTTATATCTTATTTAGTTAGTGTCAAATATTATGTTGTACATGAGGCTGTTAACTGATGAGCAATTGAAGTGCAAAAGTTACTTTAAGTTAGTTTGTGATTACTCTATGGCGATCTCTTTATTTGGTTTTCAATCACAATGTATACAAAGAAGGAAACACGTGATACATACTGTGCAATCTCTTAAGAGTATCAGACTATTAAGATTAAAACTACATTCTGTTTAATGCCGCGATGTTCAATCGTTAATGCTTGATATGGAAAATTTGCAGACCCAAGAGTTCCTGGTTTTAGGATGTCAACTCTTGACTGAAATGAGAGACATGATTTATTGCTCCACAGACAAGATAATGAAAAAGGCTGATCAGGATGATCCTTCGGGATACTTCCTCGTAGAGGTATTGCCCTTCAAACTCTCTTGTCGGATTCCTATTATCAGAAGTTTGTCCATCTTAGATTTTTAACAAGCTCTTACATGATGAACAGGATGTATTTTACAATGATCTAAGGAGTCCGGCCGCTATAGATTATAGTGAACCAATATTTGATTGGCTTGAACATTCGAAGGACGATGCTCAGAAAAAGTGGGAATCCATTATTAGTGGTGAGTTGAGGGAAAAGCAGAAAGAGGTGGTTGGTGAAGCTATGACTCCACAGTTGCCTCAATTTAGGCATGCCTATATGCATAAGACGATGTTTTCCGACCTCAGGCTTCGTCTTGGTGCTGGATATCTCTACTGTCATCAGGTATACTATACGTGCATCTAGCTGGGATTCTTCGCTATACATGTCTTTGCATGGATTCCGGTTTTGATTGTTCGTTTTTTTGGCAGGGAGATTGTAAGCATACAATCGTTTTTAGAGACATGAGAATGATCCATCCAGAAGATGAACAAAACCGAGCAGCCTATCCGAAAATTCTCCGAAAGAAATCTCGCGTCCAGAAATGCAGCGTTTGTGGGATTTTCATAGCTACGAGTGTGACAGTCAATGACAAGCGGGCGAAATTCAGCCCCTGCTACTTCTGCAGCAACTGCTATTTTTACCTTCACTATGCAGAAGATGGTTCGTTACTGTACAATGACTTCTCTGTGTATGATTGTGAATGACATTTTCTCCTATGCGATTGATAATATATGTATTATGTGCTTCCTATTGAATAGTTGCTGATCTATATATTGGCTACGGCTTCTGCACTTGTCACCCAATTGGAAATCAAATAATTTTGAGCGTAATTCACGCTCGGGTCAATTACCAGTTAATCCTCCCAAGCTCAGATCGATGATTCGGAAAGAGGAAAAAATTATCCCGACAGCAGCAAACGTAATAATACAAGTTTATAATGTGAAGGCAGCAAAAATAATTGACGGTTTATAAATCCGACAGCTGTGCCCGAAATAACAATAACCCTTGACCGAATTCAACTCGGCGAATTCAAAGGTTCAATTCCTATTGAATGAACGCCAAAGGAACCAAATTTTCGCCATCTAAAATACAACACTCCACTGAATTCTCTTGGTTAAAACAGATCCCACATAAACATGGAGTCTTGGAATAACACTATTATAGCTCCATGAAAGTTTTAAACAGTCAGAATACCTCATAAGTAACATGATAAAAGGATGGAGCACCGGAAAAATCGCAATTAGCAGGTCGACACCCCGCATAAGCATGAAGGTAATATAACTTGGATTCATGTCCGTACACTTTGCAGCAGTTAAATGTGTGCAAATTGGCTTAACTACACAAATCAGGGATCAAGTGAATGACATGTGCTGCTATTTTTGAGGTACTATGCCACTCAAAGGTAGGGATGGTGCAGAAAAAAGCCAGATTGAAAATAGAAAATGAGTAGGTTGATCCTCTTAGGAGTTCATCTCAACAGCTATCAACCTCCACAGACCTGATGGACGGATCGGCAGGAGTGATGGTTGATTCGAAGTCTCTGATGGAAAGAAATTGTGCTTTGGGGGACATGGAGGTGTACATGGGAGGACGATCTGTCCAAAATTTATTTCTCCAGACTCAACGAAGTCTCGATGCGTTCGATAAACTGATCTTTGGTATAGGCACCCTCCTGATGGCAAACACAGAAACACAATATAAACAGTTTGCAAAGGAAATAATGTACAACAAATTATCAGCAATCTGGACATATATTTCAAGGGAATGCTTCAAAATCAAATGCTCTCATGATGGAGAACTACTAGACATTTATTTGATCCTATAACCCTAAACAATCACCAACCAGATAACTCATAAAAGTATAAATGCTTCAGTTTAACTACGTAGCAATTGCAGAGGGAAGTGCAGAGACTTACGAAGCGATCAAAAGGTTCGCTGTCTTTAAATATGATAAATGTAGGGAACGCCTCTATCCAGTACTTGTCAGCAATGCTAGGGTATCTCTCAGTATCAATTTTCACCACCTGCACTTTGTCTTGTAGGATACCACTCACTTCATCAAGGGTAGGAGCCATTAACTGGCAAGGTCCACACCTGCAAAACAGAGCCAGGATTACAATGCAGCTAAAAAATACATAAAATACGTGTGCGTAAGAAGCAAGTTCCAAGGACAACCGAAGTTTGGATGCGCAATCGTGTAACTGCAAATTCCTTTTCTCATGGAACAAAAAGGAAAGAAATGAAAAGTAAATGCTTTTTCTGTATGTGCTAGGAGATTTGAGATGAACTAGGTATCATCACCATGTGGCGTAGAAGTCCACCAATACAGGTTTATCACAGGTTGCCAGGAGATCATCAAAGGAGGAAAATGTTTGCTTCTTTGCTGCACAAGAAATAATAGCATCATACTATTTTCCAAATAATTAACTCAACATCTTACTCATAAAGTTCCTGCATACAGTCGCCAATCTACCTAACAGGATCGACTAGTGTAGCTCGTTAGTTGAACAGAAAACTTGTAGCTAGCAAAAGAAGCAAATTTATATGCAAAAATCATCAATCACAGAGTGCTGAAGTCAATGATCGGTCCCAAGGAGACGGGTCCCAGTTTTGGAGCCGGTCTCAAAAGGTATCAACCTTCATCAGTTATCAAAGCAACATGATTGCAAACCACAAGTCAACGATCAAGGACAACGGGAACAAATACAAGACCGACCAACACCGCGAGAATCGGACAGAGTGAGGCCATACCAAGAGAAACAGAGATGGGTAAGGCCCAAGCAGATGGCATCCCTCCAACCACTGCAAACCCCAGAAGCCACAATCTTGGTCTGATCGTCAACAAGGGAAAGGATCCTTAGCAAGAGCTCCATCGGAATATCCTTCCACTCTGTGATCACCAAACCCTCCATCTTACCCACACCCACCCCACCACCACCTCTGTGAAGCATCACCAGCTTCTCAAAGCACTTGTTCAACTCATCACTCCTCATCTTGGCCTCTTCCAATGAACAAAGATGAGAGTAGCTTGGTCCTGTCAGAAATCAGACAGAAAAAGTTGGAAGGTCAAAAAAAAAAAAGACCCAGATAACCAAAGCTAAAAAACCCCAACTGGGTATAAATCAATCCAACAAAGGAAAGAAAAAAAAAGAAGACAAAAACGCCAACGCACATGAAAAAAAACACAGATTTTATCTTAATCGAGAGATGAAAGATACCCAGTTCGTAAAATTGCATGTAGAGAGAGAGAGAAGTACCTTTCTGTGTTTCTGGGGTTGAAGCGGTGGGAGCTGTTTCTAGGCTTCGGAGACTTGAGTTTTTTCATTGAAGAGGAAAGGGACGGAGAAAACGTAAGGGGAAGAAGAAGTGAAGGACGAGTGTGGTGCCACGTATTAGCTGTCTATTGGTCGGTGGGGTCCATTTTTTTTTGGAGAATTTTTAGATAAATGTTACAATATCTACGCCAGATTTGTATATAATTATATTAAACATTTATTGAAATTTATTTTTAAAATTAGTTAGTTTATAATGTTCAATCAAATGGTATAAGCTTGTATAGAACCATTTGTTATTTAATTCACTGAGTGAAATAATACATTTAACTAAAATATGATCTTTCAAATTAATTTTCATAACATGTATTTAACACTACTGTATTTTTGATAACTCCAATTCAAAACATAATTGCAAAAATCTATATTAATTAGTAATTAGTTTTCACCGCCTAAACGAACTGGGAGTCTCCTAAGAAGAAACATATTTTTATCTCTGTGTGTTTTCTGTATCCATAATTCTATGTCCAGTAAAAACTGATATTACATGTAATGATATATATATATATATATATATATATATATATATATATAAGGGGAGTAGAGCCTAGAGGAATTATCACCCAAATCTATTTAAGTTTTAATAAAAAGATTTTTCCGGTGATTCAAATCTCAAAACATCAGTATATAATTCAAAAACGTTCTTCCGACGTGCCTCATTTGTCATGCATTCTCTCGCCTAATAATACACCAACTCAAATTTGTATGAATACTAGAAATTAAAAAAAAAATAAAGCAAACAACATCTGGCAACGTCAGTGAGACTATAATATATAGATTGGTGTTGATAAAAAGAACTCATAGGCCACCAAATGTGATTATAAAATGTTAATCGTGTTGTTACCAGCCCGATCAATTATGCATTTGTCCGCTATCTTCCTCGTTAGTATCTAGAGAGCCATTTACCTAAATTATCAACATTTGTCTGATCCATACTTAGAATATTAGAATTATTGATGTTTCATTATTATAATAAAAGAGAAAGTTGGCCGAGTACATTGTAATTTTAAAATTTTCATCATCATTTACACAGAATGATTTTCGTGAAAATTTTACTCATCTCACTCTCAAGTTCACTCACGTTTAGCTCAATCTTTTCTACACTCAAAATCCTATAAATAGGGAATCCCTAAATTAGCCAAAACTACATAATTATCTTTTAATTAAGGCAACAACTAATCTACATGGCCAGCTCAAAGACTTTCTTCGTCCTGGCAGCTGCTTTTACTATCTTCCTCCTCATCTCCGTTGAGGTGTCATCAGCCCGCAACCTGTCGAAAACAACTCAAACCAGTGAGTTTTTTTTAATTGGAATACAAATCTTTATCAACAATCATTAAATCAATTGACAATTAAAATTATTTACATGTCTTTTTCAAATACATGTCTTTTTCTTAATCAATATTTTTTTAGAATTTAAATAATTGGTATCGTCGTTACTTAGTGAAGTTATTTATTTTTATTCGGAAATTATATTCAACTTAAATTTAAATTAGTTAAACCATTAAATTTCAGATATCATGGGGTGAAAGAACTTTTATATAAATCTATAATAATTAGAAAATGACTTCAACGTTAATTCTTCATTAAGTAGTAGTAAAGCTAGTATCTATTAGTTTTGCAGAAGAAAAAAACACGAATGTGCTTTTAAAAGATTATGATACATTCATGTCCATCAAAGAAATTGGAATTTATGTTTTGGCTATTGCACGACTTTCTTCTTTTAGAAGTGGATGGAAGATTCGAGCACCACTTTAAGGGTCATGGACATGGAAATAAACATGGCGGTTCCCGTGGGCACGAGCAAAGCCATGGAGTCCACGAGAAGCGGGATCACAGAGGTTCCAAAGGGCCTAAAGCGGATAAGACTGGGAACTAATCTTAAGGCTCTCTACACGAATTTCATTGTTTAAATAAATATGGTTTGTGTCATTTGTTTCCATTAAATAAATATGTACTTGTTATTCCATATATATATAAATATGTGTTTGTTATTATATATATATATATATATATATCTATTTCACAATAAGGGCCATTCAGGAGACTTTGGTGCCCTGCGCTTTCTTTGTTACGCATAATAATCGGAGAAAACTTTGAACTCCAAATCCTGATTGTACAATCACCAAAATGATCGCAAATGAGTGATCACTCAACGATACTCTGATTTGATTTGATTTGTCTTTTAATCACAGTTACTATATATTGACAATGAGTACACTTCTATAAGTGCTAAATAATTTTCGGGATTTTAAGTAACAACGCTAAAAAATTCACCTCTAGAACTATAACAATAATTGTTTTACGATGAACATATAGAAAATAGAAACGACATCAATGATTGGATTTAGGATGAGATGAATCAAATGACAAGAACAAAATCTTATGTTATTTATAGGATCTCAATCACCAGACACATCGGTTGCCGTCACTGGAAATCCGACAGTTTGGGTCTGGTGCTCAGGCACCTATGGACCGATCACATTCAAACTATCGGTTCTAATCTTACTGGCTTGTGATTGTAATGTTTTTACGTTCCAATCTAGTCCCCTGTCGATGTTCTTGAGGTGGTGTAACATATTGGTTATATAGTTTGTGTATTCAAATTAGAGAATTTTGATAAATTTGGAACAATTTATTTTCAGTTAACTTAAATGTTCGGCGGTTGTCTGGAAAAGTATGATAACAGTATAATACGAGATCAAAAGAATGTGTGACGCACAAAATAAAATGGATTATAAAAGGTAAGCAGGTAACGACTATCACGGGAACGAGGATTTGATGCTCCTGGCAAATATTTCAATGAGATGAGGTCAGGGATGACGTACTATATCCATTTCAAAGAAGAAATATTTGCAACACGGAGCATTACAAGTTTACAACTCACAATGTTAAAATTTTACAAATAAAAAATAAAGTAAAAGAGTAATTTTAAAATACTGTTGGTTTAAGGTTGAAATAAGAAAGATAAG
Organism: Hypericum perforatum; assembly: GCA_012979155.1. Classification (NCBI taxonomy): domain Eukaryota; kingdom Viridiplantae; phylum Streptophyta; class Magnoliopsida; order Malpighiales; family Hypericaceae; genus Hypericum; species Hypericum perforatum. The sequence goes on along the minus strand of SOPF01025161.1, from coordinate 41,366 downwards.
TAAGTTTTCAACTAGTAAAAGGACTATAACGCGTTAAAGTCAGGTTGAAAATGGGAATATACCCAAGTTTTTAACTCTAGGAGAGATTTAATACTTAATGGTAACAACATTTTACTTTACGTGTAAAAAATTCATAAAATATACATTCTTGTCGGTGTATATGATGTGTCCCAATAAACTATTCACCGGATCTAAAAAATTCGGGATAAATAACTGTACATTTGAATGAAAAAACAATATGTTTATCATTATCACGGGCTTGTCAATGAAATTCATATACATAGATTCATGTTATTAAAAAGAATTTACAGGCCAATATGTGTTTATAACAATGATAATTGTATTGTTACCAGCCCATGTATTTAGACATTTGTCCTTTATTTCCACGACAGTATCCAAAAGATCGTTTACCTAAATTATTAACACTTGTATGACCCATAATAAAAATGTTTGAATTATTGATTTTCAATATATAAAAAAACTTGAGAAATTAAGTTGACCGTCTAGCGTATATTATAATTTTAAAAAAATTGTACAAAATTAAATGTTAATTACCCCGAATGATACTCGTGAAATAATGCAAAAAATAAAATTGGATTCGCAGATAATAACCGATATACAACGTCAATAAATAATTCCAAAATGTTCTTACAACTGCCTCGTTTGTCATGCATTCTCTCCCCTGATAATACACCAACCCGAATCGAAAAAATTAAAATAAAGCAAACAACATCAATCAACGTCAGTATATAATTTAAAATAATGAGCCTCATTTGGCATGCATTCCCTCGTATAATATTATAAAAACAACCACCAAGAAGGATCATAAGCCAAACTTCACAAGCTCGAGTCCACCAAGGTGGGGAGTCAAGGGCCTGGTCGACCCGGGGGTCACTTCCGTCCGACCATCTTCGACCATTCACCTGTGTTCCTGATCGTGGAACCCTTTTAACCACGATATTTTGGGAACAGAGATAAAAGATAATACATTCCAAAACAATTAACAAACAAAAAGAAATACTTACTCTTTAGAAAATGGATAAGAAAAGAGCCTTAGAATTTTCATGCAAAAAGATAACATCAGTAAATTTATCGAACCAATATGAAAATTGGAACACGTAGAATAAACAATATAAGTGAGATGGAGAGGGAAATTAATCATTTACGAATAGAATAGCCTTAATTGATTGAGTAGGATTTGGTGGGTGCGGGTATACTCGATTTTTTATAATTTTATGTGGTGTGTGAGGTTTTTTATTACGGAATCTAGATTTGTGAGTTTTATGGTAATGTGAATTTTGAAGTGAGAGAGGTTATTTCGGAAATCTTGTGTAATTTGGTAATTATGACAAATCTTAGAAATTTCTAAAAAAATTGTCCCAACAAAATGCAGTGCCCAGTAAAACTATTCACTGGATCTAAATTCTTCTGGATATAAATAACTACACGTTACTTTTCAATGATAAAGAAAATAATTTTTTAGCATTATAACGGCTCATCGGTGAGGTTAATCTCTATAGATAGGATATATATAAAATGTCATTAAAAGGAATTTATAGGCACTAAGGTGATTATAAAATGTTAATTTACCTAAATTAGCACCACTTGTCCGATTCATCATCATAATATTGAAATTATTGATATTTCATATAAAAAAATATATGAAAGAAAACGTTGACCAAGTACACTATAACTTTTAAAAATCATAAAGTTTAATTATTAATTACACCGATTGATACTCGTCTCATGTTTGTGACAGTGCCGTCAAGTTTAGCTCAATCTTCTTTGTGCACCTGAAATCTTAAGGTTTCAATTAATCTCCATGGCCAACTCCAAGATTTTTTTCATCCTGGCAGCCGCTTTAACTCTCTTCCTCCTCGTCTCTTCTGAGGTGTCATCAGCCCGCCACCTTCTTGGAAAATCTCAAACTAGTGAGTTATTTTTTCTCAACTCGAATATATTTCTTTATTAACAATTACTAACATCAACTAACAATAAAATTATTTTGGTTTAATTGAGATTTTTGGAATTTGAGTAACTGATAACAACCATATTAAATAATTCGTGAAGAGATATAAATTTTCGCGATTAGGACCAAAATAATGACCCGAATTTTTTCAAACCTATATCTATAGTGATTAGGAAATGACTTCAACGTTAATTCTTCTGGACGTAGTAGCTAATAGCTATTAGTTTTCCATAAGGAATAAACAGTGCTTATAAAAGATTATGATACGTTCCATATCTATCATAGAAGATGGAATTTATGTTTTGGTTATTGCTTGACTTTTTTTTTTTTTTTTGAGTTTTTCTTTAAGCGGATGGAAGTAGCTCGGGCCACTATAAGACTCCTGGAAATGGCTTCCGCCGTTGGCACCAACACGTCCATGGCGGCCACCACCACCACCACCACCACAAGACTGGGAAATAATGTTAAGGCGCTCTAAGCATGTAGCGTTTGAAACTTAAACATTGGTTAAAGCTATTCACGTATTGTATAAGTCGTTTACGTTCAATAAAAATATGTACTTATATATATATATATATATATATATATATATAAAGCGATGAATACTATAAATTATATATTGGATCTTATTCATTTTCTAAGTTGTCGGGTCTGATTAGTCTAATCGTTGATCCGGCAAAATAATTTAAAATCTATATTAATTAGTAATATCGGAAATATATATATATATATATATATATATATATATATATATATATATATATCACAATCTCTTTCCTTTCCCAACATTCATGTAAATTCCACTGTCCCATGGCATATATCATTTTTCCTGAGCCACTTTTTTCAATTTTTGACTTTTCTACTTCCATAAGCCAAGTATCATGTTTCAATCTTACCAACAAAAAAAATTTAACTCTCCCCTTTTCTGTAATTATTTTTCCACCTTCCCCAATGTTCTAAACTCTTCCTTTTTCCATGTATCCATTATTTTTCCATCAGAAGACAAATTTAGGATTCTTCATCTGATTCTCAACTAAGAAACCTTGTTTTCTTAGGGCGAAATCTTGTTTTCTTTAGATGAAACCTTATTTTTATTTGTAATTGCATGTCAACCAATTACAAATTATATGTTTTTCAAAAATTCCGGTGGAACCAACGTTTTCTGTCAAATTGAGACTAAAAACTGACGGGCGGACTGAAAAATGGATGGATCGACCACTCTCCGAATTTTGCCCAAGAACCGCTCCAATGAGCAATTTGTGATCTGATCGGTCGGATCATTGATCAAATCATTTTTTTTAAAATTGTGAGAAAAACCAATGACGTTCTTTGTGCGTTACAGCTCATCACCTCAAACTCTACCATTTCTGTTACGGAATTTGATAACGTATTCAAGATTTTTTAGATAAAATAATGATAGTTATTTTTAGTCTCCAATTTTCCGCGATTTTCAATAATATTATTTTATGGAGTGCCTTTTTCTACAAGAGAAGGTATATTGCCCTTTGCTATGGTTCTTGATTTGATTAAATTAAAATTAAAAAGGAAAAAATATGGCAGAATTAAGTGAAATATCGTAGATTTATTTATTTATCTCACATTCATTGAACAAATATTAAGATTAAAATTGGAAGCATTTTTTATAAATAGAGGATAAAGTGTCTATAATATTTTATTAGTCATCTAGCGGGTAAAATATTTTACGTAAGAGTAAACTAACCCTTTAATATATCCAAATAATTTAAACATGGCAAAAAGATATATCAATCACGATATAATCGAATTTGATCGTTAACACGTTCTTAGAAGAAAAAAAAATATCAGCCGCACGTTTATGTCATTCCTTGCAAATGCACTAAACATGAATATCTCTCGTTTCATGATCAACTAAATTCTGGAATACGGTAAAAGATGACAACGGATTAATTTTTTTTTTTTAAGAGTTCGGAGGTTCAAATTCATTCATTGTAAATAAGAAAAAAATTTATTTGGAAACGAAACAAAATTTAAAATCCTCTAAAGTCTCGAAAATTTAAACCTAATGACTAAACTTAAAATAAAAAAAAACTCCCGAGCTGAGATGGTGTGGGCCACTCGCGATAAGCAGCTCTATGAAGCATAATCTTCGTTCAGCGCGAACTTCCCAACTGGCAAAAAGCACAATCTAGGTGGTGTGGAACCACTTTGTTGCGTTGTCTAGTCACATTTTCACCAAAATAATGCAGTTTTTCGGGCTTATGTTACCGATTCCAAAATTGTCAAATATATCATATCAAATGCCTGTTGTCGCTTCCAATAAGCATATCTTCTCCATTGAGGGAGACATCAAAAACTTTCCCTACCAGTTCAAATTGTCGTGCACACTTATGATTGTTTTTATTAGATAGATATAAACTATTGAATTTACCAACGAATACTTTGATTAATTTTCAAACTAAAATAAGAATTGCGAGTTCAAGCCCTTATAGAGAATTAAATATTACAAGAATTTTGTAACTTCTCAAAAATATTATTCTATTTAATTCATTATTTGACTCAATAATTATAAGCGTATCATGTGTATCAACCAAAAATGTAAGATTGGACTCTGAATTAAGTACTGCTTTTCGTCCATGTACATTCTCTCGCTCTCCCAAAAAAAAATTGCAATCATGTCGATGGGATGTGGTAGTACATATAATATTCCCATGCATGATAATCTTGTTTATCAACTTGTACGATTTAGGTTTTCCATTATTCTTAGTGAGTAGGGCATGAATTTTTTTTTTTTGTAATTAGAGGATTGCTGTCCATATTTCATGATCAAGTCGCCTCATACAAAGATCCATTGTCGTTACTGGACTGTCTTTTTCTTCGGTGATGTAAGTTCTCTTATAGGATAAATAATAGGGGGCAACTTTCGGCGTCCAAAATTCAAATTGTTAAATTATTATGCTTTAGTTGTAATTGGATCATATAAACATACTCACAATTATTGTTGCAATTGGAAATATGATAATATTAAAGCAATCTTCTTTTAAAGGTAAATCTTTTGCACCTAGTTACACTTGCTAGACATGAACCATATTTTTTTGTGTGAAATTATGATATGTTTGTGCCATTTGGCCAAATGATCGTTGGCATATCATGACATTTTACCAAATGGAGTTTGTTAGATTTAAATTTGTACGGATTTTGATTTTATCAATATGTGATAAATTATTAGGTGTGCTATGACAACAACAATCACAAAATTAATGTTATGTTATAATTTTTATATCCATTATAAAATTTTAATACAATGAGTATCCAAATTTTATGAAGTTCAGAATAAGTTGACCACAAAGTAATATTCTTAACAACATTTCTGCATGTATTTCAATGTGAGGTGTTGAATCTCGTTGGATGATGAATGTTCATTTTTTGATTTGTCCAATTTATTTATAAATATTGAAAATTTTCTTTTTATTTTTTTTGGTTAAATATATAAATATTAAACGCCCTATTTTCTTACATGTACATATAAAAAGCTTTTGGGTTGAACTCCCAAAACTTCTCTCCGAACAACGATCACTGACTTGCCAACAAATCTGATCAGTCTTCTCTGAGAAGTGTACAAGCAATGGCCCAATTACTAACATCCTCTATTTGTGGAAAGCACTCGAGGTAAAAAAACTCTTGAAGGCTAAAAATACTGCGGAAAAATTGTTGAAACTATGAGAAATTATATATACTTTTTAAAAAATTATATGTTTACAAACATATGCCAAGAATTAATAATAAAACTATATAAATATTTAAATGTCTTGTATTTTTAAATTACAAACTTTTGACATTGAATATTTATATCATTTATCTGCATAGTCACGGGACGGTAAACAAATACAATTGTATGGTACACTTATTTTGAGATTGTACCTATTTACATCAATTGGTGATTGGGAACAGACCAGGGATCCAATTACTAGTCTATCAATCAATCGGTGACTTAAATTTTTACAAGTTGATTAGATTTTATTCTAATAGACGGGTAGGCACCCGATATAGTTACAAACAAGAGTTTAAAAATATTGATTACAGGAAGGACACAACCCAGATAGTATATTGTTTTAAAAATATTTTTACATAAAAAATTATTTACTTATACTTTTGTCAAGATTTGAACATTTAATTTGTCCTATCTTTTGTAACGCTAGCTAGTATCATTGTTGATGTGCCCAACAATTACAATTATTAGGATTAATTGCAAATGATTTTATTTAGTTTAACTATATTTGAGCTCAAGTTCTTTTATACATAAATATATTAAGTATTTTTTGAAATAATTGTATTATTTTCAAATTTTCTACGTATTAATCGGTTTAACATATTTAAATCGACACAAACCAATTTTTTTTATGGGCCAAGTTATCGGATGGTTTCTTCACAGGGACACTATTGACTTTTGCATTTTCAACCACAATTTAATACTTGGGAAGTAGTAGTTACGTCTTCGATTCTCTAAATGGAAGTCATCTTGCTTTCTTCCAAATTATTTGAGAATTGGTCTTAGGGCGAAATAAATATGGCTGTAGATTACATATACGATATTTTTTAATTAGAGGTTAGAAGAGGTACTTATCAGACTTTCTAAAGTTAAACAATTTAGAGAATTGGTCTTAGGGCGAAATAAATATGGCTGTAGATTACATATACGATATTTTTTAATTAGAGGTTAGAAGAGGTACTTATCAGACTTTCTAAAGTTAAACAATTTAAAGAAAATTTTAATTTTAAATAACCTTTGTTTTTTAAAATCATTTTAGTATCCTAATAAATCAGTTAAATCAAATTTCATCCAATTAAAATTAATTAAATCTATAAACATTTTGCGGAAACCTTATTTGTCATGCCCAAACTCTATCGGGAAAAATGAATCAGCCACGTCAGAGTTTGTTTTTTATGACGTGGACTTCCCTCCTCCCCCTCTCTCCCCTTCACGAAATCCTTTTATCATTTTGCTCTCGCTCCTAATTACCTTTGGAATAGAAACAAAACAACCAAATCAATTTAGTGAAGCAGGGCCGCGGAAAGACCGAGGAGTAAAAAACTCTCATGTGGCTGGTCCATATGTTTGGGGAGGGTTCGGGAATTACAAATACGGTTCGAATAGTTGACGGATGATTTCATTGATTTTAATTAGATAAAATTTATCTTAATTACAAAATACTTAAAATTACTTTTTCTAATAACTTTTTTGATATTTAAAATTTTTTTCTCTACTGGGTTGCTATTATTTATTAATAAAGAAAATTACATTTTGGAAGACAATACATTTGTGCTCAATTCTCCAAATATAGCATAAATTTTCCTTGTTTATGCATATATCTTGAAATGTTTTTTGAAATAAAAATTATCTAATATGGACATCCAAATGCAAAATTATCGTTCTGTAAAAAATTAATATAGTTAAAAAATTGGGACGGGACCCAAAATGTGGATTTTTTAAATTTTATATTACTTTTTGGAGCTCTGCGTGTAAAATTCCAAAAGTTATGTCTAATGAAAAAAAAAACTCATTAGAACACCAAATATCAACTCATTATTTTTTAACGATTGTGAAAACATGTCTAATGAACTCATTTGCTTCACGTATTTGGACAGGGAAGGTGACTTTCAAAGTAGAATGTTTTCTGTAGCTTGTGTTGAAGTACAAGTTAATTACTCGTAATACTATGATTAGAAGACGGATACTATGGGGTCATATCGTTAGATTTGTGATAATGAAGATAAATCTATTGATCACAACTTTCTACATTGTTCCTTCTTTAGCAGCATTTGGAATTACTTTGTTCGTTAGATTAGAATTTATTGGTGTGAAAACTGGTCCATCAGTTTTTTGATCGAGGAGTGGATGGGTTTCATTCTTGGTGGTATGCTCGAGAAGGTGTGGTTCGCACTTTATATACAACTTTTTTTTTAGAATTTGGTTAGTAAGAAATTATGCAATTTTTTTAAATAAATAGTACAATCAAGAATTTTTTATTCATATTATTACTTTTCGTATTCATGAATAATTATGATGACAAATTCGATTGCGAATTTGTGTCACCAAAATTTAATTTTGTGCATAGAATCTCCTAAGGATATGTAGGATTTGATTATTCATATAAACAAATAGCTTAACTTCTATTGATTTATTTTTAGAATTTTATATTCATTTACTAAAAAACAGACGATTGTTTTTTTTTTTATATATAAAAATTGGGATCTTGGGACACCACGTGACAGCCACCGAGGAGAATCGACTTGCTACAAGGTCGACTTCCTGTTTTCTTGATTTTTTTTTAAAACCCCGGCAGTCTACGAGGAGGTTGCACAAGTGTAGTCGAGTAACTAGCACGTTAGCACTCAATTGTTTTTTAATATCTAAATATTTTTAAAATTATGTTAATTTCTACACATTTCTTGTATTTTGGTGAAGACGAAAATTTTTATCTTCTACACATTTCTTGTAGGTTGCACAAGTGTAGTCGAGTATCTTGTATTTTTATCAAAAGACGAAAATTTTTGAAAGATCCGCAAGAAATTTTGAGGTGCACCTTTTTACAATATTTTGGTGAAGCAATGCTCACTAACTCTCAATTGGAGAGCTATTAAATTATAGTCATTCCATATTGATTTCCAAACCACTCTAAAGTAATTGAAATAAAATATTAAATAGAACATTTCTAAAAAATTTCTGACCATTATATTATTATATAATCAACTAAAATTGTCATTTGACTTACATTATTATCATGCTTAATAATAATTATATGTTACATCCCTTCTGTCACCAATATTTTTCGTGACTCCGTTTGCAAACAACTTAAGTGTTATTTGCAAACGTAAAAGTGGTTCTCCAAATCCCCCCAATTACAAATCGCTACCAAACACAAAAGTTGAGAAACCAAAACAAAAATTCTCATGTTCATCTCAATCCCTAATATTTGGAGCCAACTGCACCCCTGAGTTCAATACGCTGTCTTTTCCACCTTCAAGAAGCCGCACTACCTGAAATTGAAAAACCCATAATGGTAAAAATAAAATCCCTATCTGCTGAGAATTCGAATGGTTTCGACGCTTTGATACGATAACATATTAAAAATTCTATAACATATACACCTACATGTACTGAAAATCATTACCTCTCCCATAGATGGGCGTGTTTCAGGGCACCTTTGCACGCATTGGCAAGCAGTTTTAGCCATGATGTACAATTCATTGGGGTCATACGAATCTGCAATGCGCGGATCAATAAGCTCGTGCAACGCTAGCCTTTCGACAAGTGGTTCGGCCTGCGAATCATGAGAGGCAGTGCACATTTTAAGTGACATGATGATAAAAATGCTGGTGTGGTCATAAGAAGAGATGGCATACCCACTGCCGGATTGACAACCCGTCCGATCGTCTCGAATCGATGACTTTGCGTCCCGATATCAGTTGCAAGAGAGTGATTCCGAACGCGTAGACATCTGCCCTGACAGAAACAATCCCGTCCTCTGCATACTCGGGTGCAAGGTATCTGCATCAGGCGAATAGCTTTTATTGGGACGGAAGTCGAACAACAAGTATCGGCATAGTTCTGCCTGTTGAATTGGAAGACAAAAGATTTAATGTTCACAAAACTATAGTGTTAATAAAAAATAATTGCGATGACTATCTTGTAATAGACCATAGTATAAGTAGTGGTTTAGAAGTGATTGCTAATTTGCTACACTACTACTTATACTATGGTCTATTGCAGAATAGTCATCGCAATTATTTTCTATTATAACTATAGTCCTGAATACGTTACAAAGGACTAGAGCAGTTCCTCACCCTAATGTGCCAAGTATTCTTGTATGCATAGTATCATCACCACCGGTCTTCCATCTCGCAAGTCCAAAATCTCCAAGCTGCAATGAGAGAAGAGAGAACATGTAGCAATCCAATAAGCGTATGAAGATGAACAAAGCAGATGCCACAGGCAAAAGGAACTTACCATAGGAACAAAGTCATGTGTCAGAAGAATATTACTGGGTCGCATGTCTCTATGTATGATAGGACCTCCACGGCATTCTTCGTGCAGAAAACGCAATCCCTTTGCAGTTCCGATGGCGATAGCAAGTCTTTGATGCCACTCTAGAGGATCTTCCGAATTTTCTGCTAATGGTAACTACTACTCTTAGTTATATCAGTATTTGGACAACAAGAAACATTTTGGCTCTGTTTTAACTTACCAAACAAATGCCACTCTAGGGACTTGTTGCAAATATACTCGTAGACTAGAATGTTATTGTTCTCCTTGCAACAGAATCCCAAAAGCATAACAATGTTCTTGTGGCGTGCGAAATTCAGCACGTAAACCTCCGAATGGAACTCCGAGAATCCTTGGCTGCTCGCTTCTTTTCGGACCTTTGCTGCAATTAGTTGTCCATCTTGCAGCTCACCCTTATACACATGGCCATAGCCACCTTCCCCTAGCAAGTTCTCCGCTGCGAAATTATCTGTTGCTAGCTGTACATCAGCGAAAGAGAATCTCATGGTATCTTTGATGTACATTTCGGTTCTTGCACCGCAGCCTTCACAAAGGATTGGGGCATATGATCTCTCGCGGGACATGCTTCTACCGCTCCTTTTGATGCTTCTGCTCGAAGCCAAAGATTGGCTTCTAGAGCTGGTCACGGAAATGCTAGACAGCGAGTAGCTTCCGCAAGAGATAGAAGATCGGCCTTCGGGTTCGGATTCTGGATGCATCAGTGGAACAACCTTGGACATGGAATAGAACAACTTGTGTTCAATGGCCGCAGTTTCTGTGGTGTTCATCTTCACGTGCTGCAGGCTGAAGTTGTCTTGGATCAGAGCAACCTTGCACGGTATTTGCTTTTCGTAGAACCTCAAGTCCCGTCTAAAATGCCTGATCAATGCACAAGAACACTATTGGTCCTAATCCAATTTGATATTTCAAAGAATGTCTGCAGAATACAGCAGAAGTTACCTGTCAAGCACAAGCCAGGTGGGTCTTATGGCTAGAACTTCTTGGAAAATGACCTGCTTTATGGGAGTTCCAGCAGTGATCTTAACTTCAATGTTGATCTGTTTCGGAAATAGAGTCGAGCACCGTTAGACCTTAAAAACTTATCACTGAAGTACATGATCTTCTATCCGAGTTCCGAATGATTCTAATGAGAGAATGATATGTACCTCTTGATTTTGACAGGCTTCTGCACTTTGGAGGAGCATGTTCACGTAAACTTCAACCTTCTTAACAACCTCTTCTTCAATGGCACGAACACTTGCCCCAGCGAAGGAATCCGGACACGCTATTACCTGGTAACCCACTATCCAATGCCAACAAATTAATATTTGAAGAGAAGTAAAATGTATCGCTAAGATTTCGTAATTTTGTTGCACTATCTTCATGGTTTCAATAAAAGTCCTCTATTTTATGTTCAACACCAACTAAGGTGGCAAACATATATATTTGGGAAACCGCCTTACAAATAAATAGGGCTAGACAATGATCCCTTATGGTATATCTGTATCTAAAAAAGTGGGACCTCTAATTAAAATGCACCAAACCTATATATTTCTTTAAGAAAGACAATGATCCCTTCTTGCCTTACAAATAGGTTAGACAATGATCCTACTTGTAATTTTTTTTTTCCAATTGTCATATATACTTAAATAATAGTTATCAAGTTTCAAAGTCTAGTTTGAACATCCATTGTTTTGGTCAGGTAGTTTGAACGTCAATAAAGTCAAATTACTTCCTAAAATCGGTATACAAAATAACTGATCATAACCAATAAGTAAATAATTCATATTGTAATAGATTCGAATGATTGCCCATGAGTATTTTTTCTTTTATGTTTTATGATACTATAAAATGTCAATCAATTTAAGTAACTTATTACTTACAAAAGATTTAACTGTTTAAAGATTTTACTCAATTTACATATAAATTAATTGATAAAGTGAATGTCTGAATACAAGGTATTTATTAAAAACATAACAAAGAACTTTGTGCTTACTTGGATTAGGCACTCGATGAAGCACACCGAGGATAATAAGCGTATCACCGGGACTCAAAATGTCGCCTCGTCTCGTAATGCCATTCACGATCATCTTAAGCTCATGAGCCCCATGCTCCTTGGTCGCGTCTAACGCCATTACAACGTACGAAGGGCAACCGGGAGGGCTCACCATCTCGACGAGCCAAATTCTGTACTCCAGAGATGGTTGTCCAACCCGAAATTCCACACTTTTATTTATATTCCTATCAGCTACTTAAAGGGCTACCTGCTTTATTGTGTACTTTTCTTTTCCTTAGTTACATTTTTGTTGTGGTGGTTAAGATGATATGAAGACGATTAGACTAATTATGGTTGGTTAAGGCCAATGGAAAAAGTTTATTAAAATCGTGCTGGTGGGGCTGAAAGTGGTTCTTCTTTAATCATTTTGTATCAATGACGAGGAAGATACCACGGAATTTAGATGGGATATGCTTTTTCTTTCATCGAATCATCAGGAAATATGCTTTTGAGATATTCGGAAAGATATTAGAATTTAACCTACGAAGAAGCTGCCGTCGGGGAACGATTACAAGAAGAAGATAGCTGACAAAGCAGAAAATGGCTGTCCTAGGTGACAGAACCGAGGACGTTACGCTTAGTCCAGTATTCTAAAATATTTTATTTATACAGGATGCAAAAAATAAGTTTATACATTGTAAATAGCTGGATATATATAGTACGACTTTCTTAAATTAATATTCGACTAATTAATAATTTTATTAAGATAATAATTTATATGATCCCGTCAACATCATTAGATAATAGTTTTGTAAAATTAGAGAGAGCTAAGATAAATAAGCAAAATGTAAATCTATTGTCGTTTTCCTTTTATTGAAATTTAAAACATATGAATTTCGTCTCTAACTTTTCTCAATGCACACAGATTTCTGGTGTGGTGTTCTCTCAGACTACAACAAAAAAATATGGCGGATTGCCGACTCTATCATTGCTTCCTTTCGAGTAACCGGTTCAAATGCTACTGTATCATCCTTAGCTTCATACTTAACCTTGTTTTTAATTCCACCGGACGCCTCCTGTCACGAGGAGATCGATGCGTATCAGGCGTCCCCTAGGCAAGATGACTTCTGGTTAGCGGTCGTCATTTGTAGTTTGTTCTACCGGCCAGGACTACTAGATCTGTTGGTTTGCCTGGTCTTTGGTTTATTTTATTTTCGGACTTCATGACTGGCCCACCTGTCTTCCAGTACAGTGGTGGACAGGATGGTTTATGGTCTCTTCTCTACGGGCCTCTTATCTCCCAGCTGTTGGTTGATAAGAGACTCTTTCTCTTCTTCCTGTAATCTCTTTTCCTTTTACCTTTTTCTATGATAGGGAAAACCCTAACGGGGTGTTTACTAAAAAAAACCTTGTTTTTAATTATGATTGCGACACTCTCGTCTTAGTTTTGGGCCTCTGAACATGCTTCATGTTCAAAACTCGGGTAATCAAATATGTGATTGACATCCATTTATTGCGGTAATTGTTTCTAGTTCACAGATGTCTTCAATTTTTGCTTCTTTTAAATTTGACGAAACTCTTTCAGCTCCTAATTTCTTTTGGCAATATCGAAAACAATTGACTATGACCTCTTGCTGAACATTTATGGTCCATGCAGAAATTGCAAGATTGGTGATATTCAGAATATTAATCTTTGCAGTACATTTAACATACATTTAGTTCTAGTATATTAAACTAGGTTCAAATTCCTATTATTTTATATTTATGCATTTATCTATGTAAGGAATTTTAGCATGAACAACTATCTTGGTGTGAATAATAACAAAATACTTTGAAAAACATTTATGTAGTTTATAGAGATAAGTCGATTGGTCTCGAAACGTTACGCAAATTTAATACATATTTTTTTTGTCTTAAAATATAATTCAAATTTGTAAAACATTATGTAGTTTTTCAAAAATACAATTTTATGCAAAAATTGAAAATTAAATTTTGATATAAGATCTTTTAATAAATATTAATTATTACCGTCGAAAAATTATAACATTTTAACAAATTTTATCATTGCAGTAGTTCGATCTACGCTCACGAACACAGATGATGGATTTTAAATTATCTTTGAAATCGGAGCTTACTGAGTGTGACTTCATATTTATGCCATGGAGGATGTAATTGCAGAAATAAAATATGCTTGCAGAGGCCAGCAAAGTTGACGACCAAATATGAATTTGCCAGATCGTAGTTACTTGGCTTGGCCTGTTTTACAATGTTGCCGTGCAGATTATAATTGCACCATGAATTTGGAGCGATCGATTGAATACATGATTTCTAAATTATGTTGTTAGTTAGATATAAATGCGTCACTTGTATTCGCAAAGTTCAATGTGATGGCGTAATACAAAACCACAGTAAGTCATTTTTCACTGAAAATGTTTAATGAGCATATTGTAAAATTTAAGAGATGAGTAACTTGTTTTCGAGGACTTCACTTTATTACAAGAGTTTGTCATTCTACAATAACAGACATGTCTATCAAACATTATGCAAATAACTACAAGTTTATTGGCTACCAATCATCTCAAATTATTGTTCTATGGACTTCAAACTTTCCGAAACCAGACTTGTGGGCGAATGCCTAAAACTCATAGAGAGTTCTTTCTTTGCCTTCAGAAAATTGGGCCATCATTAACACTTCCTGAGCTAGAACGATGTGAGAAGAAATGTCATTCTCTTGAATTTCGGGAAGCACTCAATCAATAACCACCAACTTGCCTAAGTTAAATTTTATTTATATTTAATTTTTTTTTTGAAAAGTAAAATAATTTCATTCACCAGGAAAATAATTCGTACATCATGATAACCGATTGTGGAGTACACAACCAGTTTTGCTCTAAACTGGATTCAATGACTGTAAGAATAAAGATACATCTTGTGAGCGAACAACATTGTCTAGATGGACCAGTGTATCCACTCGGAGATTCTCCTAGTTATGGTTGTCAGCAGCTGGCCGTGGTCACTCGTAGCACCATCAAAGACGATGCGATTGCGTATTCTCCAGATAGACCAACAGACGGCAGCAAAGGTGATGAACCAAATCTGTTGAAGATATTTTCCTTGTACCAGACCAAGCCAGGAATCCAGGAAGCTCATGGGAGCATTAGTGCAGCACCATCGTACATTCAGGTAGTTAGCGAAAGTGTTCCAGACCTTAAAAACCGTGGAGCAGTGGATGAACAGATGCCCAGATGATTCCTTTTCCACACAGCATAGCGGGCACTTAGTGTCTTCGAGTCTAAGTAACCCAATTCTGTGAAGATTATCTCTAGTTTTGATTCGACCAAGGAGTGCCATCCATAAGAAATAGGCAACTTTAGGCGGTACCAGTCTTACCCAATTCTTCCGGAGAACAGGTGGTGCTATAAATGTGAATCCATCAAAAAGTCGATTGTAAAGTCCATTAACAGAGAACACAGAGCCTTGGGCCAGGCTCCACTTGACTCGGTCCTCAGCCTCGTTAAGGGACGAGGCAGGAGGGAGGGTTGACAGAAGGTTACGGTAAGAGTCTTCCTCCCAACCACGCAAACTGTGCCTCCATGAGAAGGTCCAAGTATTTTGGCCGTTAAGGGCATGACTGAACCTTTGCACCGGACACCCCTTTTGAGTTGAAATTGAATAAAGTCTTGGAAAAAGGCTTGATAGAGGGGAATTGGAGCACCACACATCTTCCCACATTCGAATGAAGTTACCGTGCCCAAGAGTGTAGCTGATGTTTTCCCTGAAACTGGAGGCAGAGGAAGCGTTGGATAAGGCAAGCTGGTAAATGGAGTGCCAGATGCCTTTCAACCTGTCCCGACAAAGGATACGCGAGAGGGGGAAGGGGGAAGTTGGGTTAGTTTCTCCATGGATACTCTGGATGACGCGGATCCATAGTGCCTTCGGGTCGGCAAGGAACCGCCAAATCCATTTAAGGCGCAAAGCTTCATTCTGCAGCTCCATCCGCATTAGTCTCATGCCTCCTTTGTCTACTGGAAGGCAAACATAGCACCAGGGTACCAAGTAGAGCCCGCGTCGGGATGAATCGCCAGTCTAGAGGAACTTCCTCATCTTTTCCTCTAAGATCTGCAAAATGCTTCCAGGAATCTTAAAAATGGACATATAGAAGATAGGCAAGCTTGAGAGTACTGCCTTGGTGAGGATCACCCTCCCACCAATGGAGAGCAAATTGCCTTTCCAAGCAGATAGCCGCTTATCAAATAGCTCAACTAGTGACTCCCAATGAGCTCTTCGCCGCATCGATGCACCTACAGGTATTCCAAGATACTTGAATGGTACTGATTGGCTTTTGCAACCCCAGAACCTCGTGGCCCACTCCAACCAGCCTCTATTCGTGTTGATTCCGATGATCGAACACTTGTCAAAGTTGAGGGTTAAACCTGAAATCAAAGAAAAGGACAGCAATATATACTTTAAGTTAGTGATGCTCTGGTGGTGAGGTTTGGTGATGAGTAGGGTATCATCCGCGTATTGGAGTAAGCAAAGATTGGCATTCATCCCAGGCAAAGGTAATCCTTGGATCAGATTCAGGCTCCTAGTTCTCAAAATCATACGTCGTAGAC
Source organism: Hypericum perforatum (assembly GCA_012979155.1). Lineage (NCBI taxonomy): Eukaryota > Viridiplantae > Streptophyta > Magnoliopsida > Malpighiales > Hypericaceae > Hypericum > Hypericum perforatum. The sequence goes on along the minus strand of SOPF01025161.1, from coordinate 24,765 downwards.
CTTCAACCACGATTAGAAACAGGTATGGGGACATTGGATCCCCTTGCTTGAGGCCCCTCTCAAGAGTGAAGAGGCTAGTAGGGGACCCGTTGATTAATACAGAAGCAGATGACCTATGAAGACAGCCAAAAATCCAGCTTCTCCACCGCGGGCCAAACCCCATAGCAATAAGTGAATTATCAAGAAATTTCCAAGACACACAGAAAAAGAGTGTCGTCGATAACATCACGAGGACAAAGTTTTTTTCTGGCCCCAAAATAAAACTAAGAGTTGAAGATTCACGTGGTTAGAGACTCCTTAGCTTAGGATTTTTAAACAGTTTGATTAGATAAGTAAATTACATAACGAATCACTAAGTAAATTTCAATAAACTTACCGAAAAAATAAGTATTAATAAGGCCAAAAGACAAAGCACCAAACACCTACGAGGACCAAAGCTTGAAAAAAGCTACAGCCCAACATCGTACCGAGAGAACTTTTTCGAAAGATCCATCCACCAAGTCTAAAAGTTCTCGTCTATTTCTTTATCTTCCTCGCCAACATATCGAATAACCATCTACCCTCCCACCAAGCAACATTGTTATTTAATGATAAAGTTTATTTTCCAAATGGGATTATTTAGAACCAGATAAGCAATACTTTGACCAAGCAAAGATAAGATAAGGTGAGCCTCCTCCTGGTCCAAATTTAGATCGTCATTGGTTAGATTCATCCTATTTGACTCCATTTTTGTTGCATGCTAGTTTTTGATGGCTGCATGTCATTAGGATTACGCAACTTGCAACTGGATATAAATCATATCGTAATTTGATTTCAACATCAAGAATACTGTGGGAGGCCATATTTATTCCAGGTTGGTTGTCCTTCGTTCCTGCAAATCAAAGAAACGTTTCCAAAGCACAATGCACCAGAGAGTAGTAGAATCACAATTGAAACTTGATAGGATTTGCAAGAAAATTTTGCTTGTAAGTGCCGAGTTTGTTGTTGGGTTCTGAAACTTGCCGCCACTTGATATAGCATCGTAGCAATTCTTGATAATTTTCCCGCAATACTCATCTCCTCAATTGTGAAGTACGGACTGCAATTTTAGGTAGTCAACATTTTTTTAGAGTTAATTATTAATATTAAAATAATACATATACGAAATTGTAATCACAGTCTTGATAAAATTTAGCACCGTAAAATCTCAATAAGAAATATCGTTGTACTGAAAGAGTGCCTAGCTGTAATGTAGCTTAAAAATAATTCTACACTCCGTGCACATGCAGCAAGTGTTTTTTTTTTTTTGTCCTTCTAATTTGACATGTAATTCTGAGTGGATAAGGCTAAAATCCGATGTTTGTTAGAGACCCTCAAAGGTGACACGAATCTAATGCGTAACAACATTCACGAATTTAACAAATTTTGAGTTTTGGATAGGAAAATGGAACCTCCATCTCATACTTAGAAATCCAGTCCCATCCTAAATTACGAAAAAAGAAAGATAAAAGATCACAATAAGCCTGGAAGATTGACTACAATGGCGTGATATAGGAGCCATCGGCAGCCGACGTGGAGATTATGTCTACGAGTTTGAGCTCCAGGGATGATTTTACAACCATAGGAAGGATAGCATCGTTGGCTATCTTCAACGTTGGGGATGTCCAAGGGCAGGGAGGTAATTTCCGCACCGCTCTTGTTAGGGGCGTAGTTACATGTAAATGAATGGGGACAATTATTTTTTTTTCTTTTGATAATTAGATATATTTTTAATATATGTCTACATTAAAATTAAAAATTGATCCCATTAAAAAATTAATCTACTTATAAATTAAAACAAACTTTAATAAAAATTTAAGCATTTTTTATATTATCTCTACTCAACAAATTTTTTGGCTATGCCCATGTCTCTTGTTTTTAGAATACCAGTTGAGAATGGTGGACTTCAACTCCATGTTAGGAATAACGGTGGAGAAGACCGGAACGGCGCCGTCGGGGAGGGACAAGACATAGTTAAGTTTTAACACGCGCGGACGTAGGCGCGTTCGAACGTGTGGCCAATCACCGGTTCGGCCATCATCGCGCCCGAGATCAGGCAGAGGAACTCCTTAGGGACAGTAACGACGGCGGCGGTGTGACTCACGCGCTTCGGAGAGGTTATTCAATGGACATGTCGCCGGAATGCCGAACGGGATCTTCTGGAGTGTACAAAAGGATATCACTGGGAACGGATCCTCAGAATCTTAATCTTAGGTTTGGTTGAATTTGTTTATTTAATTTTTTGGTTTAGTATGTTGAAAAAGCTATATTCTTTTCTAAAAGTATTTTTGTCATTTCAGTAAAAAAATAATATTTGAAACATCAAATATTTAAACGGTAACGAGAGAATTCTAAAACGAATATCTACTATTTGCATGACGACGAGTCTCATAAATATAGGTTCGTTAAGATTAGGATTACAACTAAATAATAATATCGGATAAATTTTGTTTAAGTTATGAATATTTTACCGATTAACACCGTGAGTTCACTAATATGTTTTCATAAGTTACTTTCTTGTTTTATAAGTGCTACATGTATTATGAAAAAGCAAAAAAATGAAAGTTTTAACGACGATGTAGTAAAATTCATAAACGATCAATGAACATGTGTCTTTTCAAATGTAATGCAAGTGACCACAAATTGAAACTACCGCATTGGGAGATGTTGTGGCAATCATCTCAAATTGTTCGCAAAAATTCTTCGGTTAAATACTTTTGTGAAACTCCATAACACACATATTACATATAACATGGCTATGAGCTTGAAACCTCACGAAACCACACTTGTGGGTCAAGTCCTCTAACTCTTTGAGGGTCCTTTCTTTGCCTCCATGAAGTTGCGTCATCATTAACACGTCATGTACTAGAACAACGTGGGAAGAAATGTCGTTCTTTGGTACCTCAGGAACCACGTAGTCAATAACCACCAATTTGCCGAAACTTGGTAGAGCATCATAGCAATTCTTGATAATTTGCGCGCAATAATCGTCTCCCCAATTATGAAGTACAGACTGCCAAATAAAAACTTTCAGGTTCTTTTTCTAACTGGTCAAGACCGAGAAATGCATAACAGAAACAAATAGTATATTGACTCATACCTTGAGCAAGATTCCATCTGCTTTTGGAAAACTAGTGAACATGTCTCCGCCGACATGTTCCACCCCTACAAATAAGCGAACAGTCAGAAAATAATAATAAAGTTTTATACTAACAAACATATTGATCAACTAGTAAAGATGTTGTTCTAGTTAACTTAAGATATCGAGTTTGAAGGTTCTAAAATGCATCTATGTTAATAATGACAACTAATTTCAACCTAAATTAGTTGTCACATTGGTATCCCAATATCAACAGACTATTAAATAGTTATTAATTTTTATTTGATCTACCTGGATAAAAAGGGGCATCGGCGATGACATATGCCAAGTCGTAGTTGATGCCTTTGACGTGAGGATACTTAGAAACTATAGCAGCAATAGAAACTCCACGGCCGCCACCAACTTCGACAAGGACTTTGAAACCATCAAATCCTTTGTACACGTGCACCAGTTTAGTGACAAATAGGTTTGTGTAGCTCGCCATTCCGTCGTTGAACAAACTACTGAGCCTTGGATCAATTTTTAGGTAGTCATATGGCATCATTCCATTGGATCTGTTGAATGGAATCCCCCCTTCAAGTATAGCATCATTCAGGTGGTAGCTACGCATACATTTAATATAAGGTTTTTTTTTTATAACATTTGATATAACAATCTGGTCCGATCAGTGTCTATTAGAATGGAATGGATTAGCAATGAATTGTTATCGCTTAACTACAAATTAGAGATTGGAATAGAAAGATAAAAGATTGCATATTATAGTGAGGGAAAGAGTACTGAACCAGCTCTTCATGGGAACCACATCGTTGACCATCAAGATGAATCCACCCATCGATCCACCATCTTCATTTGGAAGAAGGATCCTGCACAGGGGTCCGGATGAATAGGATCTCTCTACTCCACCGTCTTCTGCGGTGACCACTCTGCACTTCACCACGTCGTGGCTCGCCAGAAGACGCAGCATCCGGTCCAGCATCACGGGGGCGTCGGGGTTCCTGGTCGGCATCTGAGACGCGATCTCCAAAGGCGTGATATAGGAGCCATCAACAGTGGATTTGGAGATGTGTATGATTTTGAGATCGAGGGCTGATTTAACAACCATAGGAAGGACAGCATCGTGGGCTATCTTCAGGGCTAGCTTGACATATTTTTCCTCTTCATTGTTCTGCTCCAAAATGTGAGACATTTTTGGTTGACTTATGAAAAGTGTTGTGTCGAGTTGATTTTAAGTAGTCTTCTTCAATAACAAGCGTAAAGTTACTTATATAACGGTGAATGTTACAGCTATCGACAGTTTAATATTCTTTTTAGCAGTGTCCTCCACTAATAAGCTGCTACTTGCACTAAAACTGTGAGATCACATAAAATTATCAGTTTAGAAATGATATAACATAACATAAGCTCATTTTTTTACCTCCAAAATTATTAAACTTATGTTTTTGGTTAAAAAAATGCAAAGACAAAAAATATCTATATCTATATTCAAATCACATAGAATCTTTAGCAGATATACATTTTATAAGGCCCAGGTTGGGGGTGTTTGGACTTGTTTGTACGGGCGGGTTGATGTTGGCCGGCCGAACCGGATTGTCTTGATGTAATATTGTTGCCATCTTTGACACAAAGAAACAAACAAATTAACGATTAATAAAAGTTAAGCATAATTTTAGTTTTTAGTGTCATTCAAATGATATACTTAATTGATATATTTATAATTTATAATAATAAGATGATCACAAATAGTATTTAAAAATTATTTGGAAGATAAATAATGATGTAAACTTTACCGAACAAATAAGACTATTTCTTCCTTTAAAACACACCAGAAAACTGCCGCAAACGACTTATACCGAATCTTCTTGACGATCGCTTCAAATTGATGCACCCCTCAGGCAAACACAATCCAACCTGCCAAAAGGACAAAGCGCCTCATCCTTGCGAAGAAGGCCAAGCCTTGTACATGTTATTCCTCGTCTTGATCGGATCTTGCAAAGCCACCCAAAGAAAGCAACTAACCTTGTACTCGATTAACTTCGGTCAGCCATTTCTAAAGATAGTAGGAGCCTCGAAGAAGAAACCATCAATCTTAAGCTTGTAAACAGCCTTCACTGAGTAACCGGTACTGGGATTCGGCTTGCTGTTAACTGGTAAAACAGCTAGCAAAATAGAGAACTCATACCCGGTGGTATGGAGGTTAGGCTATTTTGGGTGGCTATCCAAATTAAAGTTTTATTAACTTGGATAATTCAGATATTTAAAATTCTAATTTTATTATGTTATGTTTTTGAATTATTACATATGACAAGATATATTCATTCTACAATATCAAACATGTCTTCTTCAAATATAAAACAAATAACCTTTAATATATTCATTGATACAAGAACGTCAAGACTATCCAAGATACTATTCAAGATACAATTGGAGTAGTCGTCCCAAAGTTCCAAATGAAGACCGAAAAAGTCCGCGAACCGACCTACACCTACTATCAACTTGATCTTCAAAATTGCTTAAACCCCAAGATAATTTAAGCCTCCAACAATCTTATTTAAAAAGACAAATTAGAAGGATAATGTGGCAATCATCTCAAACATTGGAAAACACTTATTTGCTTAAGCACTTTTGTGGAACTCCATAACCCACATATTAAATATCTGATTATGGACTTCAAACCTCACAAAACCAGACTTCTGGGCGAAGGTCTCGAACTCTTTCAGAGTTCTTTCTTTTCCACCAGGAAGTTGTGCCATCATTAACACGTCCTGGGCTAGAACGACGTGAGAAAAATTGTCGTTTTCTGAAATCTCAGGAAGTACATAGTCAATAACAACCATCTTGCCGCCATTTGATAGAGCATCATAACAGTTCTTGATAATTTTCGTGCAATGATCGTCCCCATAATTGTGAAGTACATTCTGCCAATAAATATATATATTGTCAAATATATTTAATTGAATTTAGTCATAACATTTAGTTTAATTTTACTTCTCTTATTTTCCTTTTTTATTTAGTGCGAAATTTTTTAGTAATATAAGATTGTGAGTTACTTTTAAAGTTTAATATTTAGAAAATGTATACACTCTAACTAAATGGGGGTCGATGTTTTTGTAAATAGACACAAGAGTAAATGGCATTAAAATATAAATTATTTGAAATTTATTATATAATAGTTTAAAAAAATTCTTTAATTTTTTAGAAGCTAAATGGAAAAAATAAATAAAAATATATAGTTTCGATTTCAAGTCTAAAATGTAATTATTTTTTCCTAGACTAGAAGGAAGTAAATATAATTTCGGGTAGTAACCAATTTTTTTCATGCTATTCTTAAAAAGAAAATTTATTAAAATTAAAAAGAAAAATGCATAGGATCCATTTTTCCAAGTTGACTTATAAAAACAATTTCCAGGAATGGATGTCAGCTAGATACCCTCAAAACTTGAAGAAGAAAAAAGTTAGAGACCGTCCAACCGTGAAATGAAATCCACTGAATCAAATGCCCAAATAAAATTCACTAATTTAATAATTTTGAGTTCTAAAAAAAATAGTGAATCGTAGAATCTAACTACAATTCATGTTACGAAACAAACACTAATTTCGGATCAAGAACTCAAATTATTGGTAATTATAGAAATTTCAGCAGTTTTACGTTATTAAGCATGTAAATGGAGACTTGAATACTTATATAAAAAAGGGAGACTTGAATGACTTTTACCTTGAGCATGATTCCATCAGCTTTTGGAATACTACTGAACATGTCTCCCCCGACATGTTCCACCCCTGCAGTACACAGAAGCTTATGGTCAGAATATACTTTTTAATAAGTAAATGGATTTTATTACTCTATGATAGCCTAATCAAAAGCTTATGGGCTATCTTTTATCTTAGAGAAACTAGGTAAAACACAAGGTATTGGTTATAACATTTCAGAGGTGTGACTTACAAAAAAAATAAAAATTCAGAGATGCGTAACCAGTGTAACCAATCATGTTCTCCCTAAAATAATAGTTTCAGAAGTTTTCGAGTTTTTGCAAATAGCAAACCACGCTTTATTTTTTGGATCAACCCTTTTTAAATTGACAATGGCACACACTTCAACTAAAGCGACAATGGAGGAGAAATATGAGTCCTGATTAGTCGGAAAGCACTTATCAGACTGTTCAATTGATCAATTTGATCATCCATAGAAACGTATTGAAAAGAATTTCATATTAAAATTAGCAAATGTATTGAATCTATCTATAAGTGTGCAAAATTTATCTATTCATTATGTTAAAATTCTGGGCGACATACGAAAAAGTTTATATGGCATCACTATCAAATGCTTTAAGAAGTTCCATGGCTCATTGTGGTGCAGGATCCGTATTTGAATACACAAGAAAAATTATCAAATTTGTATAGACTTTTTTTAGGAATTGTATTGGAGAGAATTCTACATTGATAACTACAAGTGTGTTAGTTATATTTATGAATATGAAAGATATAACGGTTATATAAAATTTCTATAAAATTATAGCTATATGTTTTTTTTATCTGGTCAAATAAAATCATTGATTAATAAAAACCTGGATAAGAAGGGGCGTTGGCGATGACATGTGGCAAATCGTAGTTGATGACTTTGATGTGAGGATTCTCAGAAACAACAGTGGCAATAGAAGCTCCAGAGCCGCCACCCACGTCAACCAGCACTTTGAAATCATGAAATCCTTTGTATACTTGCACCATCTTCTTCATAAATAGTTTGGTGTAGTTTCCCTGACCATTGTTGAACACACTACTAAACCTTGGATCAGTTCCTAGGTATTCATATAACATCATCTTATTGGCTCTGTTGGAAGGAATCCCCCCATCGAGTATTGAATCATTCAGGTGGTACCTAGCAAAATCCATAAAACTAGATTCTTAAATTAATGAATAACATTGTACCTTTCCAATTTCATGCAATATGAATGATATTTGACGACATGATGCTAATCCGCACACACAAAGTTTTTAAAAAGGTGATCGGACTGACAATGCAGTGAGGGTCTATGTCTAATATAACATCGACCCACTGACCGACATACATGTCATTTTATAAAATATAATATCCAGCGCATAGGTTAATTACTAATGATTGACTATAAATCTCTGAGTATTTTAACCGTGAATATGTTTGTCTAACTAGTTACACTATGAATTAGCTGACTTCGTGCAACTCTAAATAAATGATGGTTTCAAGAAAGAAAAACAAATCAGCAAAATATTATTTTCTGTCCACGCCAAAAAAATAGAAATATTCTAAATGAGAGTAAGGGAAAGAGTAGTGAACCAGCTCTTCATGGGGACCTGATCGTTGAGCATCAAGATGAAGTCACCCAGCGATCCTCCATCTTCATTTGGAAGAAGGATCCTGCACATGGGTCCGGCCGAGTAGGATCTCTCCACTCCACCATCCTCCGTCGCGGCCACCCTGCATTTGACGACGTCATGGCCGGCCAAAAGACGAAGCATCCGGTCCAGCATCACTGGGGCTTCGGGGTTCTTCGTCAGCATCTGAGACGCGATCTCCAAAGACGTGATATAAGAGCCATCAGCCGTGGATTTGGAGATTATGTGTATGATTTTGAGCTCGAGGGCTGATTTTACAACCATAGGAAGGACAGCATCGTGGGCTATCTTCAGGGCTAGCTCGACATACTTTTCCTCTTCCTTGTTCTCCTCCAAAATGTGAGACATTGATGGTTGGCTTTTGAAAAGTCGTGTGTGTAGTGGGTTTTTAGTAGGGTTCACTAACAAGCATAAACTTGCTTATATAGTGGTGAGATGTTAGAGCTATGAGCAATTTAGTGTTTCTTTTACCAGTGTTCTGCGCTAACAAGCATCTACTTGCTAATGTAATTGTGGGTTATTACAGCGATGATCTGGATTCGTAGAAGCAAGATCTGTTACTTGGTATTCTAATCCCACAAAATATTAAAACGAAGGCATTAGTTACTGGGAATAGATCTCGGCTTCTGTTCCGAAAATTTATCAATTTATCAAGAAGGATGCAATAAATATCAAAGAGCAACTAAGCACAAATTGTTATATTAAAATTTGTAAACTATATAAAATAAGTGTATTTATTCAAAAATATAATTTAGTATAAGAATTGTAATGGGATTGATTCACAGTAAGATTTTTTTAAAAATAGTTATTACCATAGATGAGTTTAGAGAGTAGGGACTAAATTTTCTTTTCCAATTAAAAAAAATTTAAAGAGACTTTTTCTTAGAGAGTATCATTTTAAAAAATTATTATTGCATTAAAAATAGGAATAATTATGCTCTACTTTTTTTTGTTGTTTGGTCTATTCGGTACTCAACTTTTTATATTTTAAAAATTGATTAAAATATCTCCAAATTTTGTATTATAATATTTTGAGGCCCACCAATGACATTAGTAATCATATTATTATTCAAGTTATAAACAGACTATTCTACCCTTGGGTGTCATCTTCAGCCTCTGAATATCCACCCAAAATAAGCTTGTAATCATTAGGAACACAGAATATCCCATCTCAAAATTTAGGAATCATCTCAACTACCATCGTTAATTGATTAGCAAGTAATAATTAACCCCTCTCCGTCTTCTCCACGGCCACCGCTGCCCGAACGCTAATGAAATCGAAGACCGAGCTCCAGACTTCGTTGGAGGATTAGCCGCCTCTTCTCTCGAACCACCGGTTGTTGCAACATAAAGATAACATTTGATTGAAGAAGAATCTAGCATACGACAACAGAAGGAATATGAACCTGCAATGTTACGCAAGATTAAATTAATTTAGATAGAAAAATTAGAAAATCCTAAAGAAAAAAATGGCCGGCAATCTTGATAAGGATTGCCATTTAGACATCAATAACGATATAATAAATTTGAGACTAAAGAAAAATGATTCTAGTTAGTGTAGGTCATGCAAAACCTACAAGATCCCCATGGCAAATCACTTGTTTTCCTCGTTAATGACAGATAACGGCTGTGTTATTAAAGACTTTGGGTAAAAAAATGGTTTCTTTCTAGCTCTTCTTCACTATCAGTCAAATTGATGGAATATTTCGATTGGTAGGATGTAGCCGGCACTTTAAATTATGCCGTTGACTAATCAGATGAGGAAAGGTCATAGAAAGCAACCCGATACCAAATTTAATCAGAATAGATTCATATCAAGCTCATATTCTTATTTTGAAAAATAAGAAAATTAAGAATATAGATTCGGTGCAGTAATCAAAATTATTATTATATATATTTAAGTAATAATTCAAAAATGTACAAAATATCCTCAACTTAAAATTAAAAGCGCCTCCTGACCTTAGAACCAAACACTTCCAAACAGCACTTCTTTAAAAAAACGTAGGAAAAAATATCGATGTGGTTCTCACTACATGTTTTCTTTAGGAATAATTATGCTAAATTTCCTAGCGTTTGATCAATTCAATGCTCACTTCCCTCTCTTTTGGAATTGACAAAACTATACACTAAGATCCCTAAAACTGAAAATGAATTTATCTACGTTGAATAACCATATAAAATAATTAAAATATCCCTTAGTCAAAATATTAAACAAAACATATTTTTCAACCTCAAGAACACAAACCTAGCACTCAACCAAATACAAAACTCAAATAAAAACAAGTTATGCCACAACTAATCTGGAACAAAACTAAAAAACAAGTTTACGCCACCAAGTACAGGTTTTTGAGATCCACACTTCCGATGTGGGACAGTGGCGATTACTACGGCCCAATGGCAGGTTCAGCTGCATCTGGTACGCTTACAATAAGGAGACAGGCCCTCCTCGGCCTTCGCCCGGGGAGTCGCGTCACCTCCGTTGTCAGGCTCCTCCTCGTGTCCCCAGAACTCTTGGATGGGTTTTGAAGTTGGCTTTGATCTAAAATGGCGGAAAATTCGAAGAACAGAGGAGGAAGGAGACAGAGTTGGATGGGATTTTATTAATGGTTGGGTTTTTATTTCTAGTTGTTAAAAGTTCTTGATGTTGTTGGTGATTTGGGCTAGTTAAATTCTTGATATTGTTGGTGATTTGGGTTGTTCAAATCATTGATAATGTTGATGTTTATATTTAAATTTAGTGTTTATGTTTTTGACATCTTGGTATCTAAAGATTGAAGAATATATTACCTTAAAAAAATTGAAGAGTAATTTTTTAAAAGGACATAAAAGTTTGATTTCTATTTTAGCCAATTCAGAATATATTTTGCCAAAAAAAAAAAGATTTTTTGAATTTATTTTCGAAATAGAAAAACATAAATACCGTATAGACTAAACCCAAGTGAGCTAAGCTTAATTATCCATTTTCTTAAATTTGTTATAGTCCACCCTATTAGAAATCCGTGTGGTTCAAAGCTCACACTACTTGTTTTCTTTAAATCGTTTGTTTGTTTGTCTACATAATTTTGCATTCCACGGGCGACATCTACGATCAGACAAAAGTCGCCGGCTTCCAAATCCAGATATTTTTTTCGAAAAACTGAAGAAAACAAATTTGAAGTGAGGAATTTTCGAATATGTAACGCCAAATCTACAAATATAGCCAAATCAGAATCTGTAAATACATCTCTCTCCCAAAAAAAAGAATCTGTTCTGTTAAAAAAAAATCTGTAAAAATATCCCCTATTTAGTACATTTCGTTGTTGTATTGAATTAGAACAATCCCAAAGCTTTTCCAAAATGGCTCCAATTTTGGTTACCGACGAAAGCCGGGGAAATGCACAAATCTTAGCTATTGGTACAGCCAATCCGCCACACTACATCCTCCAGGAAGATTACCCCGATTTCTACTTCAGGATCACTGATAGCGAACACATGGTCGCCTTGAAGGAGAAACTCAAACGCATGTGTGAGTTATTAGACTTTCATTCTGTCCATTGTTTTTTACAATTAGATTTTCATATTATCAATTGCAAGAGTGAAGTTTGTTTATAAATTTCAAAATTTAATATACTGAGATGGATATAACAATTTTATCAAAGATTGAATCTTTTGGCCCGTTGATTATTGGGCCGAGCCTTAGGCCTTATATTATAATAAAAAAATTCTCAAACGATTACCAATTTATTGCCTTTTGGCAAATCCAAAGCCATTGCAAATTTTCGTCAAGTGAGTTTCATTTGTGACATCATAACTAAATTGGTAGTTGCAAGAGTTTGAAGTTATTTACAAATGTAAAAAATTAAACAACCCATTTTCACAATCTTGAGTTGGATATAAATATTTAACTATGCAAATAACTCAAACTCCATTTCTTAGTATAAGGTGTATGTAATAAAATTATCTAATTTCTAAATATTTCCTAATTTTTAATTTCCAATACTTTTGTCACTACAACATTATGGTAAGAGTGATGGGTTTTAAACATGCTTTACCATCTTAATGCAGTTTAATGCACATGATACTAACACTAAATGGATTCAAATACAAAATTGTATATCCATTCTATCATGAAATATCTTGTTCTCCATTTTTGACAAATGAAAAGAGTTTTCGACAAAAAATCAAAAAAAAATTGGATCAAAAAATACAAAAATTATTTTAACTTAAACAATAATTTCTAAAATACACTGCTGCGTAAACTTTACTACAATTAAAATATACTACCTAGCTAAACCTTTGATTACTGGCTTCTATCAAGATGAAAGCTAACTTTGTACCAAACTAACAATTTTCCACTTACGCAGGTGCCAAGTCCGCAATTAGGAAGAGACACTTTTATCTTACTGAAGATATCCTTAAAAAGAACGAAGGCTTTTTAACCTATGGGGTACCATCAATGGACTCTCGTCAAAATATTTGCGAAACTGTGGTACCCAACCTGGCGAAAGAGGCAGCTCTGGTGGCCATCGGAGAATGGGGCCAGCCCTTGTCCAATATCACCCACGTCGTGTTCGCGACCAGCTCCGGGTTCATGATGCCCGGCGCCGACTACGCCATCACCAAGCTGCTCGGCCTAAAACCAAACGTCAAGCGCGTGATGCTCTACTGCCAGGGCTGCTTCGCGGGCGGTACAGCCCTCCGTGTCGCCAAGGACCTAGCCGAGAATAACAAGGGTGCACGTGTGCTTGTCATCTGCGCCGAGAACAAGGCCATGCTCTTCCACGGGCCTAATGATAAGCACTTGGATCTCTTAGTAGGTCAGGCAGTGTTCGCTGATGGTGCAGCGGCTTTGATCGTCGGAGCCAACCCGAACGTCCCCGAGGAGCGTCCCATCTTCGAGATGATCGCTGCGAACCAGAACATTCTCCCAGAATCCGAAGGAGCAATAACAGCCCATTTTCTCAACATGGGGATGAGCTACTACCTTAGGGAGGATGGTCCCCGTCTGTTCGGAAAGAACATGGAGGCTATACTTCGAGAGGCGTTTGATCCGCTCGGGATTAATGACTTGAACTCCTTGTTCTATGCCGTCCACCCGGGAGGCCGCAAGATCCTCGATACGATCGCTGAGAACTTGGCTCTCAAAGACGAAAACCTTGTCGCGACGAGGCATGTCCTGAGCGAGTACGGGAACATGGGGTCCACTTGTGTCCTTTTCATCCTCGACGAGCTGAGGAAGAGAGCCAAGGAGGAGAAGAAGGCGACCACCGGAGATGGTAAGGAGTACGGTGTTCTCCTCGGGATGGGCCCTGGTCTTACGGTAGAGTCCGTCGTCCTCCGCAGTGTGCCTATCGCGTGAAGAATAGCTGCCCGCAGTAGCCATTGTTCCTAATTTGACGTTAATGTGAACTTCAGTACTTTATGATAATTTTCCAATTTGTTTCTTTTGCTCTATTGACTGGTGGATAATTAATTAAAATTAATAAACCACTCTTTGTTTTTGTGTACTGAGTGGTGTTACTAGGTAAACAATGATACCACATGCCACCAGTAGTTGTGCAATTTTTTTATGTGTGATACGTTCTAAATTAGCATTTCTTAGTTACTTTTTTTAAAAATAGGGCTAAATATTGAATAATGAAGTCGTGAAGGCAGAGTGACTTGAACACGGCCAACGACTACTTTGAGAGTAGAGAGAAGAAAATGGCAGAGAGTGCATAAAAAAATGAAGGCCAGAGAAAAAAGAAAAGAAATTGATATTTATGTGGGCCCAATTCTAAACCTCGATTCTAGCACCCCGTTCCTAATGAGCTACCAATTTAGACTCAAAATCGGTCATCATTAGTTTGGTCATATCTGAGCAAATTTTGATTTTCGGGGTGAGTTGCTTCCTTTGTTTAAATTTTTATTCCACAACCTCCTTGAAGGTCTCCTAATCCTCGAAGAGGTCCTCTATAATATCCCCCTTAAAATTTCTCCAAACTGAGCATGAACTGGGTTTTCACTCCCTTTCTGATTATGTAACCTCAAGCCCACAAATTAAAGTGGGCTTTGAGGGCCACCTCTTGGTTTTCTAAGTTAATGTCCAAAGGTATTGGGCCTAACAATGGTAAACTCCAGTTGAATATTAGGCCCATTTATGGGCCTCCCTTGTCCGCTAACTTAGTTGCATTGTGGTACTAGGCCCAAAAAAGGGGATAGGCGCAGGGTTCTCAGAAACGATCCAGAGATCGACCCGGAATAGAGTTCGAACTCCGGGTCAGCCAGTCCAACCAACTCAATTCTTAGTCAGACCAGTTTTTTTTCTTCTTATTTTTATGTAATTTTTTTTGAATATATACATGTATATAGATAAATAATTTATGTAATTAATAAAATTAAATAAATACATCAAATTTTTGGCTCGACTGTTTGGTCTGACCGAATCTTTTGTGCGAACAGTTTGGTCAGACTAGAATTCATCCAGTCCAACCACAATTCGTCCAGTTCGACTACAACTCCATTTTTTACCCTAAACACAATCCACTTTCATGCTTGATTTATCCTATCTCTATCACATTTCTTATTCATCTCAGGGTTAGCATTGTTCCTTTTTTAGAATTAATATGTCGGACGTCTTTAATAATAACAATCAAGTAGGAAAATTGCCAAAATGTCACAATTTACTATATCATCGTATTAAGGTAATTAACGTGGGATGAATTGTTTCTACTCGTTTTTCAAATATCAGAAGATCAATTTTCACCCATGCAAGAGAAACAAAATTTAATAACTTTTAGAGTTACTTAGTTTATGATAACCTCGTAGTTGTTTAAAAAAACTAGTATTAAGGAGAGTGTGATTCCCGAAAACAATCTCTAATCTAATTGTCTTAATAATTTTTAGGGATGTTCGTGGTATTTAAGGTAGTTCAAAATAATACCATTCAAATAAATATTGAGTTAGCATTTTCTTGTTTCCAATATGCGCATTAAGGCCTAGTTAAGAATTTCCATTCGATAAAACAATAATTTTTGCGTAAGTAGGATGGGTTTCGGGTTCGCTCAAGGAACCTCACATCAATTTATTAGGGACACTCCGATGGCTAAGTCAGCAACGTGAAGCACGTCCGCCTAAAAAAAAGTAACATGAACCACGTGCTTTCTACGAATAGCTAAGAAGATTATCTTTTTCTACTCTCTACTCAAATTCAGGAACAACAAAATAAACAGCAATAAAATTAAATGCGGACGTAACTCGAAACATATTGATAAAATAAAACAATCGTCTGTAAGTTGTTTGACGTGATTGATGATTCTGCGCATCCATTTTTAATGATAGACTAACGAATTATTTATATGAGTGATCATGAAATACTAATAGCTTATAAATTATCTGGTAGGCAATTCATGAAATTTCGTGACCAATCAATTAAGGAATAGCTGTAAGGTTTTATAAAATGATTCGAATGGTGATCCAAAATTTCTCTAATTTCAATGATCAATTAGACTAACTGATTGGGTTGTCGGTTAGACTTTAGTTTTATTTAAATGGAAAATACATTATTAATTATTATATAATATCACATAGTTATAAAGATGCAAAACCGAGTCTCCCGTTAGTTAGTTAGTTACGAGTTATTCCATTGATTATTCAGATGATCGAATCACATTTTTAAAATTATGATATTATCGGTGAATGATAAAATCAATAAATTTAATTTGATTAGAGAATCAAAGTAAAATATTGTTACTAAAATGTGGACCAAGTTGTTTTGCAATTCTGCATTTTATACTTTTCCCATCTTGATCACATATACATGTAATGGAGTGTAAATTCGTGATAAAAATTGTGAATCCGTTAATTATAAAAATACTCAAAAAATATCATATAATCTTGATTCTCAATTTTAGAAAATATCGAAAAGGAACAAAAATAAAGAATAACTTTAACTTTCATAATTAAATTCAACCAATTTAAATAATATACCAAATATCCTATTTATAAAAAATATATTATCTAAAATATTACTTAAAATCAAACATAGACATCCAAAACATAAATATAATTAACAAATAAATCTTTAAATAATTAATAAACTGTGTCTTCATCCTATCTCCATCACATTTCTTATTCATCTGAGGGTTAGCATTGTTTTTTTTAGGATTAATATGTCCGATGTCTTTAATAATAATAATAATAATCAAGTAGGAAAATTGCCAAATAGTCATAATTTACTATCTCATAGTATTAAGGTAATCAACGTAGGATGAACTATTTCTACTGGTTTTTCAAATATAAGAAAATAAATTTTCACACATGGAAGAGAAACAAAATTCAACACTTTTTAGAGTTACTTAGTTTATGATAACCTCCTAGTTGTTTAAAAAAACTGGTATTAAGGAGAGTGTGATTCCCGAAAACAATCTCTAATCTAATTGTCTTAATAATTTTTAGGGATGTTC
The DNA here is from genome assembly GCA_012979155.1 of Hypericum perforatum. Lineage (NCBI taxonomy): Eukaryota > Viridiplantae > Streptophyta > Magnoliopsida > Malpighiales > Hypericaceae > Hypericum > Hypericum perforatum. The sequence goes on along the minus strand of SOPF01025161.1, from coordinate 7,857 downwards.
ACGGTATTTAAGGTAGTTCAAAATAATATACTATTCAAATAAATATTGAGTTAGCATTATCTTGTTTCCAATATGCGCATTAAGGTCTAAATGTAAGTTGATATTTGTAGTAAAGAATTTGCATTCGATAAAACAATAATTTTGGCGTAAGTAGAATGGTTTTCAGGTTGCGCTGACGGAACCTCACATCAATATATTAGGAACCTTCCGATGGCTAAGTCAGCAACATGAAAGCATGTCCGTCTAAAAAAAAGTAACATGAACCACGTGCTTTCTACGGTTAGCTAAGAAGATTATCTTGTTCTACTCTCTATTCAAATTCAGGAACAAAATAAACAGCAATAAAATTTAATGCAGACCTAACTCGGAACATATTGACAAAATAAAACTGTAACGCTCCGGGATATGATCAATTGGCTCCACTGTACTAACACGGATCTTTTCAGCGTGTTTTGTCCTTACTCGCACGTATCCTGGGAAACTTCCCAGGAGATCACCCATCCTGATCCTACTTTCGGCCAAATGCGTTTAACCTTGAAGTTCTTTCAGGATGTGTGCTCAAAAACAAGGTGCACCTTCTTTGGTATATTGTAGACCACAGGGATACGTTTAACCTTGAAGTTCTTTCACATATTCTGCTTCTATCTTGTAATAAGCATTCTCTTTGCCTCTAGTATGTTGTAGACCATGGACAGATGTTATGGTGGATGCTGTTGAGACTGAGGTATGACTATATACCGTCGCTCCTCACCAACAAACTGAAGAGCTGCTTCAGATAAAGAGCGAATATGTGGATCACCCTGAGATGAATACGGTATATGTTCAATAGCATCTGCCTGAAAAATGACAAATGTGTGCATATGAAATACGATTATGTCCTGAAACGTGATGGTCATCTCCCCAACCAACATGTGAAATGTGTACATTTTAAGCAGCCAACGCTCCACCAGTGCTGTAATCATAGCTGGTTTGATCACAACGTGACCGATGTGCCAAACATAAAAAAATAGCATCCTTCATATACCCGAAGAATACTATGTTCAACACCGGCTTCTGCTTCCGTCGGCATTGATAAATCTTCAAAACGCCATTCACATCAAACTCATCACCGCCATCGAATATCTCTGCATTTCAAATAGCTTGTGACCGATGCACTTCTTGCCGCTTTAGTAAAGTTCTATCTGAAGGACCTCCATCGCCAAATATATCTCCGTGCCGCTGTGATGACATGTCCAAACAAGTATTCGTTCACCCGACTATTTAATTTTTTTAACTAAATTTACTAATTATTCACCAAAACTATACTAATTAACATGTTTAACTATACGCATGTTCAACTAACCCTAATCAACTTATTTGACAACTATTTTCTTCAACAAGTTCATAATAATCAACATATTTAAGTTAATTCAACATAATCAACATATTTAACTTAATTCAACATAATCAACAAAATCAAAATTCAACAAATTTCAAAATTATCAACTATGAATTATTCAAGAAATTTCTACCTATTCAACAACAAAAATCATAATAATCAACATATTCAACAATTTCAACAAAATACAACATAATTTAACATAATTCAACCAAATTCAACATATTTATTCAATTAACCCTAATCAACATAATTAACAACTAATTATTCACCAAAACCATGAAATTAAACTTACCTAATCGTACTGAGTATCATGTTAGGTCGAGGATGGGGTGGGTCCACCTCGGGCCGCCCGAGCTAGCCCGAGCTAGGCTGACCTAGGGCGACCTAGGGCGAGGGGAAGGGGCTGCGGGGGGAGGGAGGGGGAGGGGGTGACTGGGAGATGGCGGAGGAGGACGGGATAGGGCGTGGGAGGGTGTGCGAAGGCGTAGGAGGACAGATGAAAATATGTGGTATCCGGCTGGATTTTTCATCGGGATAGGGATATAAATCCTGTAAGCCAGATTACAGGTTTTAACCCATTTTTGGGTCAGGAAAATAATTTAAAAACTCGTAATCTAGTGTGAATAGATTTTTAATTCGTAAAGCGGATTACGGTTTTTAACCCATTTTTTGGTTCACACGGATTAAGAACCCGTAATCTGGTTTGGCCGGATTTTTACCCATTATTTGGAAAGAGAATTGTGACGTGAACACTCTTTTGATATTTTTTTTTCAGAGTACCATTTTGAATATTTTTTATGAATAGTAGCACTCAAAGAAAAATCTGTTACGTTCCGATTTCCAAGCACAATGTCCTAATATATAGAAAAATGGTATGTTGATTCTTAAAAATCATGCCATTAGCAATTCCGATAAAAAAATAAATTGATATTTTTAAGAAACAAACCGACTTTTAAGAATCAACAACCACCACAGATCGGGGCAGCGACCAGCACTGCCAATAGTGAGATGGGGCTATGGTTCGTGGAGATCAGATTAGATTTCCTTAAGAAACCTACGGTTAGGCTCTTCTCTTGCCACGGGGTAAGGTAACTTGGTGCTGGCTGACCACGGTTGGCCTAGACTGAACGTCGAGCGGCGGTGAATATGGGGTGATGCGGAGGCCATCGAGCTCGACAGCGGTGGCTGTGCCTGACTTCTCTTCCTACTTGGTCGATGACAGCTTGGGGACAACTGAGGACAGGAAGCCTCAGTGGATGACGTTGACCTCGGGGTGATGGATTGGTAAGGTTGTTGCTGGAGGAGCTGGCGTCATGGCTGGCTCTAGGATTGTGACGACGGTATCGGTTTTTTTTTTAAAAAAACCATAAACTATAATCAATCACTTTTTTCAATTTTTTTGGATAAATAAACTCTAATCAAAGTTTGAACTCCACAAAGATTGAATGTAAGGGGATAATACGACTCTTGATACCAACTAATACAGTAAAAGATCGTCACATAAATCGTCAATTCATTGATTTTGAGTATACCAAAAAATATGATAAATATCGATTATTAATATAATAAGATATTGAAAAGCAAAAAAAAAATTATTTGTATTATTTAATAATAAAAAAATAAAACAATATCAAAAAATTATTATTTATAAGAACAAAAATAAGCCTATGATATAAAATTTTAATATAAATAAAACTAATAATAATAAACTAAATTAAATTGTTATATAATAATCCTAAATATAAAGTAATTTTAAGGCAGCGAGGGGAAGATAGAAGAACCGCAGTTTGCTCAACAACCTTAAGTCCTAACTGCAAAAGCCTGGGCCGGGCCGGGCCTACCCCATTCAACTTGGTAGTGTAGTTGTTAATTCGATTCTAGACCTGGCCACAAATTGAACTAATTCGTAATTCGATTCGATTTGATTTGTTAATAATTTGATTTGATTTGTATATAATTTGATTTGATTTGATTTGTATATAATTTGATTCATTTACATTCGATTCGAATTCGTAATGGTACGAATTGAATTTGGTTTGAGATTTTTATAATTCGTCAAACTGGCGAATTCAATTCGAATTCGATTTGACTTAAATTCGTAGTGAATTTGATTAAATTTGTATATATATATGTGTGTGTGTAAAAAATCTGAAACTCAATTATTTACTAAACCTTAAATCCTAAACCATAAACTCTAAACTCTAAAATCTTGAAATTCTAACTCAATTCTTTATTAAATTATAAATTTTAAACCACAAATCTTAAATCCTAAAATCTTAAGCTTAATTATATACTAAACTGTAAACTTTTATATCCTAAATGATGAAACCCTTAAACACAAAATCGTAGATAACTTATTATGGCACATTAAGTGCAAACTCACACTTTAATTTATTTTTTCTCAAAAAATATTAAGCATTTATTCCTTATTTTTTTAATTTTTAATTAAATATTTAATATTTAAGAATCAATTCGAATTCAATTCAAATTCAAATGTTTATAGTTCGTATTCAATTTGTCCTTGGACGAATTAAATATAGTTTAATGTTTTGATAATTCGAAGTCGAACCAATTCAATTCAATTTCGTTCGAATTCGAACCGTGGTCAGTTCTGTTGTTCCTTACCCACCGTGCATACAGCGAATTGTAGAAGTTCCATGTGGCAAATAAAAAATTCAATCGCATTCACCTTACAGTTGCGGGCAATTATATTTTACCAATATAAATTTCTATAATGTGGTATTGTTTATAATTTTATTTAACGCATCATTTATTTGTCTCATTAAGTGGAAGTTATGTCACAATTGTCATATCAACTAAAGTAAAAGTTTACATCAGAAGATAAGAGAGTATCTTTGAAATATAACACATGTACCAAAATGGATATTTTCACAACAAAGTAAAAACTATCTATTTTATATAACAATATACGTTAAAATATCTTAATTCCTCTGTTTATGTAAATTGACTACGATGTAAACAATTTCATATGGTTAAATATTTCCTGGTGAATAATTTTTAATCGATACCAATGTCTTCTCATTTCTTGAGTATTTTTCTTGCAGGGGATTAATTTGAAAAAACATTTAACGAAAATAGACTGTTCGCGAATTAATTTCCTAGTCTGGGATCAGAACAAAATCGTAAAAAATTTAGCATTTTAGTACCGAAACCGAACAAATTTCAAGTTGATTGCGATGATGTTTATGTAAACCGCACAAAATTTCACGTTTTTTATAGCTAATACTATATCGGATACCTTATTTTGCTTTCGCTATGATTTTTATGTAAATGATTTTGAGGTTTGTCATTCTCAATGTTATTGAACTTTTGTTACAATAAGTGGTCGATAAAAATTAATGAACCTAGACTCCTCAATTTCTACCAAAAAATCAAAACTATAAATGTCACTCCTCCATAATTTAAAAAATCCACATCAGCAATTTGGGTTAAAAATCTATAATTTGGTCCATATTATGGATTTTTAACCAAGTGAACTAGATTACAAAATTTTTTTGTCAACCAAATTACGGGTAAAAAACTCGTAATCTGTAAAATGGGTAAAAAAAATTTCATGCGGTCCTAACAATGGGTTTTACCGTATTATGCTAGATCACAAAAAGTCATGCAGATTCAAAAAAAATATTTCTCGAATCAGACATCTGAGTACAAATATATTGCTTTTCAAAGTTTTTTACATAATCTCTCAATTTAATTTTTTTTATTTTTTTAAAAAACACAAAAATGAAAAAAGACACGAGAAATAAACCTCTTGTGTTAATTTTTACAAAACAAATTTGAATTTTTTTTGAATTTTTAAAAAATATAAAAAACCAATAGACGAGAAAAAATGGTTATCCAGTTCAGATTATCTAGTCTGACCAAAAGAGGATTTTTTTCTTTTTTATATTTTTGTATTTTTTTATAAAATCTAAAAAATTGATTGGAGATATTTTTTTCGTAGTTTTTTTTTGTATTTTTCAAAAAATAAAAAATAATTCAAATTGAGAGATGATTAAAAAAAACTTTGAAAAGCAATATCTTAGTGTTCAAATGTGCGATTCGAGAATTGTTTTTTGTCCACATAATTTTTTGATATCTACCATAATACGGGTAAAAATCACATTTTTAGGACCGGTTGACCGTCTTTTACTCATTTTACGTATTACGAGTTTTCTACATGTAATTTGGTTGACCAAAAAAAATCTGTAATGACCTTATTACGGGTAAAAAAACTCGTAATCCGATATCTCCGAGTTTTTCACCCGTAATTCGGTTCAGCCAAACCACCTAGACAACCTTTTGGTAATTTTTTATTTTTGGGTACCATTTTGATAATTTTTGGTGAATAATAGCACCAAAGAAAAAAAATATATATTCAGACATCGAACAATTAGTCCACTGGTTCCATTGGAGCAGGCTCACTCTTCCTGCCTACCGCCAAAGTCCCATTATATAAATATAGCTAAATCCCAATTGCAAAAACATCTCTTACCTTACAGATTCTTCGATACCTGTTTCATACGTTTCCTTGTTGTATTACATTAGCACAAACCCAAATCTTTTCCCGAATGGCTCCAGTATTGGTCACATATCAAAGCCGGGGCAATGCTCAAATCCTAGCTATTGCTACAGCCAACCCACCACACTACATCCTCCAGGAAGATTACCCCGATTTCTACTTCAGGGTCACAAACTCTGAACACATGGTCGGCTTGAAGGAGAAACTCAAACGCATGTGTGAGTGATATTTCCAATGTCCTCTTTTTACTAGCTCGTGTGGAATTTTACTATGATGATGAAGAATTTGCATATCAGTTATTCTAACATTTTGAGTTAGATATTGAAATTTTAATATAGTATAATGAGTGGTTGATTATTTGGCATGTTGTATCTCATACAAACTTTGTTTCATTTTGTTTTAGCAAAAATAACTAAAAAAAGGGAGTTAATATTGTAAAGGGAAAAAAGACTTAACAAAATATCAACTCCTACTAATAATTTTTTTTGAAATGTATAATTTTTATTTTTTGAAAATGCTTAACCAAAAGAACACATGAACTTTAAATATCTAAAAGATGAGGTTATTACCAATTTGACCTAGTATAATTTCCGAAAACAAGGTAGTTCAAAAACAAACCGGCATTGTATGAAAACAACAAAATATTTAGCATAATAACACAAGAGGTAGGAGAAATTTTACAAAGGTTCTGAGGCAATTATAACGATAGGTGTAAAAAATTACTTTGTAAGACGAAATGCAAAACGCGAACCATAAGAGGGTGGCGTGACTAGTTTATATTTCCTATAATTCGCCTTGAAAAACCTTATGGTGCACTTTTTCCTTCTATCCAGAGAGAAGCCTATATTTTTCCTTCTACCCACTTACGCAGGTGCCAAGTCCGCGATTAGGAAGAGGCACTTTTATCTTACTGAAGATATCCTTAAAAAGAACGAAGGCTTTTTAACCCATGGGGTACCATCAATGGACTCTCGTCAAAATATCTGCGAAACTGTGGTACCCAACCTGGCGAAAGAGGCAGCTCTGGTGGCCATCGGAGAATGGGGCCAGCCCTTGTCCAATATCACCCACGTCGTGTTCGCGACCAGCTCCGGGTTCATGATGCCCGGCGCCGACTACGCCATCACCAAGCTGCTCGGCCTAAAACCAAACGTCAAGCGCGTGATGCTCTATTGCCAGGGCTGCTTCGCGGGCGGGACGGCCCTCCGTGTCGCCAAAGACCTAGCCGAGAACAACAAGGGTGCACGTGTGCTTGTCCTCTGCGCCGAGAACATGGCCATGCTCTTCCACGGGCCTACTGATAAGCACTTGGATCTCCTAGTGGGTCAGGCAATTTTCGCTGATGGTGCAGCGGCTTTGATTGTCGGAGCCAACCCGAACTTGTCCGAGGAGCGTCCCATCTTCGAGATGGTCGCTGCCAACCAGAACATTCTCCCAGAATCCGAAGGAGCAATAACAGCCCATTTTCTCAACATTGGGATGAGCTACTACCTTAGGAAGGATGGTGCTCATCTGTTCGGAAAGAACATGGAGGCTATACTTCGAGAGGCGTTTAATTCGCTCGGGATCAATGACTTGAACTCCTTGTTCTATGCCTTCCACCCGGGAGGCCGCAAGATCCTCGATGTGATCGCTGAGAACTTGTCTCTCAAAGAAGAAAACCTTGCGGCGACGAGGCATGTTATGAGCGAGTACGGGAACATGGGGTCGACTAGTGTTCTTTTCATCCTCGACGAGCTGAGGAAGAGAGCAAAGGAGGAGAAGAAGGCGACCACCGGAGACGGTAAGGAGTACGGTGTTCTCATCGGGATGGGCCCAGGTCTCACGGTGGAGTCCGTAGTCCTCCGCAGTGCGCCTATCGCGTGAAGAATGGCAGCCGCAGGCAATAGCCGTTGTTGCTAATTTGATGTTTGCCCAGCAAGTGTCATCGCATATTAGCGGGGATTTTTTTATG
>SOPF01025148.1:0-10826 GCA_012979155.1 Hypericum perforatum | reverse complement strand
GAGGAGCAGGGAGGAAGAGAATGAGGAGGAGGAGGAGGAGGAGGAGAAGGAGGAGGGAGAGGGAAGAAAAGAGAGAGAAGATATTTTTTTAGGTCAGGGATATTTTTATCATTTCGCATGACCTCTTGCTGGAGAAAAAAATATTGGTTTCAGTTTTAGGGGTCGAAGAGTACAATTTTGTCAAACTAGGGAGTGATTTTAATCGATTTGCGAATTAGATAGGACGATAATCAAATACGCTAAATTACAGGAGGCCGAATATAATTTACCCTTATTTTAATCACCAATCGATATAGAGTTGTAGTATGATTTATTTTTATAGAACGATATCTTTCAATGTCCGACGTTGACTACCATGTACTTTATTTACTAATTAGTTGGTATTGGGTGAAATGTTCATTTATAGTATAAATTTTTTTTACTATATTTTAATAACTTTATATAATACTAAATATCATAAAATCTAAACACTCTCCATACCACCTACTCACGAGGTACTTTTCCTCCCAAAGCAAAGGTTGGTCCAAACAGTCATGTTCTTTAGCAATTGAAATCTCCACAAGTCCTAACCCCAAGTTCCTAAGTCTAACCTTTAACTCTCCTACTTTTCATCATTTTTAAGTTCCATATTTGATACGATTAGGGTTCTCAAGTAGGTCCGAGCTTCTATTCTCTGTCTAAATTTCTATGAGGTACGATTAGGGTTCGGAAGGAGGTACGAGTTATCATTCTCATTCCTACCCAATCTAAAACCATGAGCTCTAGTTTGCGGGGAGGTTCAAATTGAGGTACGAGTTCTTGAGCATTCGAGTTCCAAAAATTGAGAAAAAAATATATGCGAGAATGGTGTTAGGTCATCTATTTGAATGGCTCATAAAAACAAAATATTGAAAGACAATTTTATGGTTGTAGTAGATATAATGAGAGTGGTGAAAAGAAGTGCAACTTCTTCATATGATTCAATCCAGTTACATGCAAGTATGACATAAAGTTATTGCGAGAACTTTTGTTTCCATTAAGTATAAAAAGATTAAATTTTAGATTTCTTAAAAGTATCACTGATTTAAAAATTGAAGTTCAAATGATGAAAGAAGATCTTTGTAACATAAAGATTACTTTATGAAAAAATGGGAAGAATTGCAATATGTATCAAAATCTTATATGTGTGATTATAGTTATCATATTTGTAATGTATGTTATTTAATGAAATCTGCAATGTATGTTCTTTAATGATCAACAAATGGTTTAATAGGTGAAATTGTATTTGTCTAAAATAAGATCGATTAAATAGTTCAAAAGTTGGCCAAATTAGTTGGCCAAAAGTTGGTTCACTACATAATCCAACTTTCAAGTTGTCCAAAATCATAAATTCCAAAGTTGGCTGAATATATTGTTAAAAAGGTAGCTGAATCTATTGTACAAAGTTGGCCGATATTGGTATCTAAAAGTAAGCTAAACTACCAATTACATTCCATATGCTTTAGTTCATATTGGCAGATTATTGAGATTGTTGAGTATGAATGTCTTCATTTCATATTTTTATCTAGAAGGTAAAATGTAATAGTCATGGAAATGAAAATGGCAATAAGAATTGCAAGTGGAATTGAGATTATCTTGGTACGTGCTTTTCTTGTATTGGCCAAATTTGCTGCCTGAATTTCAATTTGTTGTGCTTCTTTTTCTCTTGAGATTCTATACCTCCTTTATGCTAGTGATTTATCAATGATAACAGTTTTACAACCTTATATGTTATGGTTAATTGTTTTATAATTTCCATAACGCACATCTTCTCTTGGTCGAGATAGCTCAGTAGAATGACTTTCTTTTTCACCCACCTATCTTCTTCTCTTCTTCTTAGATCTGCTTGTTAGCTTTTGAATTTAAGGAGGATGTGCATCCTTCTCTTCAGTTATCAGTCATTCATCCTTACTCAACATTGTAAGAATATAATAAGAGTAAACCCTTATGTATATTTTCTTGGAATAACATGCATCTACATATGCTTCTAGCTGTAGGATTGTAATGAAAGTAGCCCTTTAAGTATGTTTCCTTTAGACATAACTAGATGATTGTCCCAATCTTGAACACACTTATGGTCTGGGTTTTATGTCTTGATCTAGAACACACCTTCTTTGATCAAAGATGCATGCACTCACACTTAACTATATCTTCTGGTTGAGGTTCCTCTTGATCCACTTTAGCTATACATACAACCATCACTCCCTGCTTTTCATTCTTTTCGAATTGGTAACAAAAATGTTTTTAGATGCTTAGACCCTTCAACGTCTTCTTAAACTATGCAATAGACTTAAGCAACATGCCTTTATACAAGATAATATTTTTATCTTCAGTCAAATCCTCGTTAAACCATAGGTGCTCAATACAAGTTATTTATGACTCCAATAAGCTCAATGTCATAGAGAATAATAAGATCTGTCATCTTTCATTCATTCATCAATAACCTCTTTCATCATCTTCGTCATTCTCATCATATCCAGCATCATTGGCATAATCTACTCATTATCATTTACACTCTAATTTTCTCTAAAACTTTATTAGACATTTGTAACTTATCAAGTTCTTTATCAATTTTTTTATCATCATCCAATCCTTTTTGTATATCATCAATATTTGTCATAACTAAACCAACTTTTACTCCATAAAATTAGTAAACAAGAATGGTTTCTGAGCCTCAATCATTCGCACAACCTCAACATCACTAAATATCCATATAATTTAACTATCACCACCGCCAACATTATCCATCTTAAGTCATAAGTGGCACTCGTCCATCTTCAGAACACCACTGTAAAATCGACTCACATCCCAATAGCCAAAGTAATCTATATTATCCTGAATTTTGTCTCATACAAAATCTCTTTAATATATTACATGCCTTTGTTTTGCTCTCATCTTCTACCGTAATGGTACCCCTAATCTGTTTGTCGACCATCATGCAACAAGAATAAAACTTTGTGACCATTACAAAATTGGCTTAGCATACGTATCGAAACTTTAGAAATAAGGATTTAGAGTCAAACTAGAAAAATAATAATTGGAGGTTGAGAGAAACATTATATCTGACTGATGAAGAAGACGATATAGTGGAGCAAATGCTGGCATTTTGGGTAAAGGGAATGAGATTATCGAAAAGGTCAACGAGAGAGAGAGTCGACGGGGAACATTGCGATTGAGAGGAGGAAAAATGAGAGCAAGAGAGCGAAGATAATAATGGAAATGGAGAGTGCCAATTTTTTTAGGAAGGAAAGATTTTTAAAATATTATAAAAAAATATTGGATTTATTTTAAAATTTTACCATTATTTAAGTGATGTGGCTTTGACGCTTGTATGCAATAAAGTACGTGGCTGTCAACATCGGACATTAAACGACGCCATTCCACAAAAATAAATCGAACTAGAGTTCAAGACTTTTATGTGAAAAAATTTAAATTAAATTAGACCTATTTTACATTTCTTAAACCACATGGTACTCAAATAATAATCAATAATATAATTTTTCTATTTTTTTAGAATATAACCCATAATTCTTTGCCCAACTCGTGCAACGTTATTGAGATAAAGAAAGAAATGCAATTGGATTAATCGGCAAGATTTTTTATATTTAGAACTCTTAAATATATGAGAGTTTGTCGTTGAGATCGCGTACCAAATTGCATGCATTACCAATTGTTAAGATTATCATCTGGATGGTTAAAAATGCGATACATTTGTTTATAAATATTAAATTAAATTAAATACGAAAATTATAACATGATATTATAACAAATTACTCATTGTTGTACTCACATATGGGATGTTGATAAAATCAAAATTTGTGTTAATACGGTGTCGATAAAATTCAAATGTGTGGATATGTCGAGATTACTACAATTGTAATTACAAATTAATCTCATTCAAATTCTTTTAATTAATCTAAATGTCTCATTTCTCAAAAGCATAAAAAACACTCGTCTTGTCATGTCACTTGTCAATATCTACTACATGCATTTTTCCATAATAATGGGGTCCGAATTCAGAATGTGATCGTAGAGAAAATTATTATGATGCTGCCCTTACGATTATTAATAATTTGTAGTTGGCTGTCAACAAAAGGATTTGTTACATTTGGAAAGTGACAAGAGAGACATGACCATGTTGCAACTTGCAATTATGCAACTGTTTTTCGCATATGAGCCTTAACCTCGTTGATAATGAAAGAGAAAGAGAGAGAAGCGTAATAAGATATAATGAAGCAACAGCTATACAATTAATTGGACAGATTACACACAGTTGCAGAAAAAGGGACTTGGTTGTGGATATCCAACCACATAGCTGGTGTTAAAACCAACGTTTTAAATTATATCTCTCAATTTTATTGTTAACTAAAGTTATTATTAAAATATCAATATTACTAAATTTCTCTGCCTTCTTTGCAAATTCTAACAAGTAAGAAAATTTTAGTTTAATTATTTATAATTTAATAAAACTCAAAAAATATGTTTAATATTTTTTTTCAATCCGGTGAAATAATTGGTATGAATGTCATCGGTCATTAATTAGTCTAATCTTAAAGACAACTTTGAATTCTTATTTTATGTGTTTATATTAACCAATTTAAGAAAAATGCTTGTATTATATGATTGCAACTGTGTTACATTGGGAGTGCAATACACGCGGGAATGCAATACACGCGAAACCATTAAACCATAGTTGAGCGATCAGGATCCATGGAAGTATTGCCACAGATTTGGAAAACACAAGAGAAGAGACTATAGTAGTTACAACAAACAAGTTAAATAACATGGAACCACGAAAAGTTAATAGTTAATACCATTTACCTATCCATAAAATCCAAAAAGCAACAGATAGCCACAGAGAAGATGGATAATAAACAATAACAATAATGTACTCTGCTTTAATGATATCCTTTTGCAGGTACACTGCCATTTACCCAAAACATAAATCTATCTGGCTAAATGACAAAACTCTTGGAAGCTGCCAAAATCCCATCTTCTTCTCCATCTTTTCTGTTTCTTTTTCCTCAACACAAAATATTAATTCCTTTGAGATAAGTACCAAGATACTTTCCAACCAAAAAAAAAACGTAGCAATAGAGTTGAATTCCGAAGTCTTGACGTAAATAACAATGTCGAGACTTAATATAGATCTTGTCAATGCTAGATTCTTGATAGATCAAAAAATGCTAATTCCCTAGTCCTACTACTAACAACCTCCTCCATTAGTTACATTACATTACAAACCTAAAACCCAATAAAGAACCAACAAGATGAAGAGATAACACATTACTTTTTATATATGGAACCCTAGGAAGGACAAAATGATGAGATGGGTGACTTCTTAATCTAAGAAGCCAATATTATTATTATTATTATTATTACTCAAGGAAACCAGTCTTGGTGAGAATGGCATTCCTCACTTGGCTAAGGTCCCTCCCTTTTAGTGTCCTCCCAATCCCTTCACAGACTGAGAAGGAAGATATCTGGTTCCCTGCAAGCTTCCTGGCCAGCCACTCATGAGGTGGCACCATTTCTTCTCCATTATCTTCCTCGTCATCTTCAACATCGTCGCCATTTCTCGCTCTTACTGGAGGGGGAATGGCAATCCTTGGAGTGGAAGCAGCACCAGAGAAATGCCATGTAGAAGAAGAAGAAGAAGAAGAATAGCTTGAGGAAGATGAGCTGTTGAAATTACTTTCCCTCTCATTGGCAACTTCCCAAACATCTCCTTCTTCAAAGTCCTCGTGTCGAACCTCTCTTTTCGATGATGATGAGGACGACTTCCTGGTGGTGGTGCCATTGTTATGCCCACCAAAGCTCCATTTTCCCTTTCTTCCACTCCTATGGTAGTCCCCCATTTCACTAGGAAAGAAGATGGACAAAAGCAAGAAGGGAACTAGGACAAGGGTTAGTTAAGTTGTCATAATTGTTTAGTCTTTTGTGAGGGGAGAGAGAGAGGGAGAGAGAGAGAGAGAGAGAGAGAGAGAGAGAGGGAGAGGGAGAGGGAGAGGGAGAGAGGGAGAGGAAGGGATGGGTTAGAAGAAGAAAGTTGGGAACCCAACTATGTGCTTGCTTGTAAGTTGTATGTGTATAAATAGGTATACATGTAGTGTTTAAAGAAGGTTGTAATTTTTTGTTTATTATTCTTAGTGGAATATTGTTGTGTTGATTAATAAAGTAGATAAATGATAAAAAAATGATTTCTCATCATTTTCTTATTTTTAAAAATATTTCGTGGGCTCTTGTGTATTGGGAATAAGATAGGGATAGGAAAGGTGCGTAAGAGAATAATATCAGGAACCTACCTTTGCTTGGCCATTTTAGCTTCAATACCCTCCAGAAAAGATGAAGAGCTTTTCAAAGGGTGAGTTAAATGTTAACTGAACAAAGAAAAAAAAAATGCAAGATATGGATTTACAATATACAGTTTTATATATTATGGTATTCAGTATATTAGGTTAATTAATCTAAATTTAGTTTGTGCAATGTTTTTGGAAGATGAAAAATATTTTCTAAGTATTTAATGTTGACGGTTCGAGGTACCCAAATTCGAAACATACTTGAGTTAAAACAATTTTATTAGTATCGAGCTAATTTAGTATTATTCGGTAAAAAATGCATTTTAAGAACACAAAAACAATTAGACTGATTGTATAAGTTAATAACAAAAAACTGTGTTAATGTCCAATAAACATAGATTTTTGAATTGATTCAAATGTAGTTTAGCCGAATAAGATATCATAGAAACTCACATCCTTGATCTTATAGTCCTCATGTTTTTCATCATTCCCGTATCCTCTTTCACTACCAATAATACCCCACTAAAGCATAGTCACACCGAACTTCATTAATGGCTTACCAAAAGAGAATATGAACTTTCTTTTTCATCTTTTTAATTATCTTTTATGCGTCGAACTCATAATTTTATGAACTTAAGATTTGAATTTTACCATTGAGCCAATCCGTAAAGAAGGTCAAAATCCATATTTGGCAAAATATTCAGATTTAAAGACTATAATGCTCTATATAAAGAATTTTTTATTGATATTTTTTATGTTCATTACATCATTTATAAGGGATCATGCGATCCTCCCTCGTTGACGTGGTGAGCTCTCATTGACAGGGAGCCCGTGCTTCTTCTGACACTCACAACGAGTCATATGCTAAGGATTCTCTACGCCAATTCGTGCCACGTTGGCAAATTACCCACGTGACCTCCGATGATTCAGATGCATGACTTTTTTTTGCCATGCAATTTTTTTAGAAAAATTTTGTTAAATCTTTTATATTATTTTGCACCATTTTATTTGAATAAATATTTGTTATTTTTAATAATTGAAAAAATTAGGCTAAAGTCCCTCTACTTTGATGATTCAACTTTTTTAATCTTTGCTGTTCTAAAACTATTATTTTAATCCTTACTATTCAAAATAACCGAGCTTTTTAGTTCATAAAAGTCAACATAATTTTTTTATGACCTTTATACCATTCTTTTGAAAAACTAACCCGAATTCAATCTAACTCAACCAAATCTAACCCAAATTCAATCTAACCAAAACCAAAACCAAATATAAATTTTTATTTTCACTGAAAATCCTACCTCGCTTCTCGTCGGTCCGAGCTTCCCGAAGCTTCCCGGCCACAGCCCCCGCCGCGAATCGAGAACACAACAACAATTACAAAGATCGAAACTCTTTTTTTCTCAATTAAACCCTAAAATTAGAAGACTCCCAAGCTGCTTCTTCTTCTTCCCCTTATTCCTTTACAATCGAGAGCAGAAACGATATCGTTGGATCTGTTGTTGATGCCATCGGGCAGTGGGTCCGCATCTAATTTGTACGGGAGCAGTTGCAAGCACATGACCCCTCTACTTGAGCTGTGAGAGAAGATGGCCAAGAACCGTAACACTTGCTTTGATTGTGGGCTCCACCTCACCTGCTTGATCCGGGGTCGTTACCCATCTCTCTCTCTCTCTATTAATGCTTTTAGATTTGGACTGCATTGGGGATCGTCATCGTCCGTGAACTTCCTGTACAGCCTGGGGATTTTGCTGGAGTTCGTGTCATTCTTGTGGCTGAGGTGGAAGATGGGGGAAGTGGAGAGGCTATTTCAGATTGGGGTGGAGATGCCGGTTGGTGGCGATGTGCTTGGTGTCTTCTGGCTTCTTGCTTTATGTTATGGCGATGGGGATGATGATCGTTTACTTGGTCGGTGGTGGGCTTATGGTGGGCTCACGGTGGTTGGGATAATTTTGTTCGGGTTTGGTTTTGGGTATAATTTGGTTTATTTGGATTTGATTTTGGGTTAATTTTTTAAAAGAATGGTATAATGGGAATTAAAAAAATTATGTTGACTTTTCGGGACTAAAAACTCGGTTATTTTGCATAGTAAGAATTAAAAGAGTAGTTTTAAAACAGCAAAGACTAAAAATGTTGAATCACCGAAGTAGAGAGATTTTAGCCTAATTTTCCCTTAATAATTTCGTAAAATTATTAGAATATAGTTATCCAATTTATGTGGTATAAATTGACTTGAGAATTTTATGTGGCAAAAAATTGTTTTATAATTCTATAAATAGATATCGTTCTCATTTATTTTTTTTTCATCCCTAACTATTATCTTTTTCTTATATTTTTATAATCCTCTCAAATGGATCATTTTACCTTAAATTCAGGTTCAAATAGTATAGGCGATTCTAATTTTGATCTATGTACTCAACGCATTTCATCCGTAACAAACTATATGAGGGTTGAAAGAGATGTTCGCTATACAAAAGGTCACATCGATCTAAAAGAAGAATTGATTAATCATATTTGGAAAAAATTTAATGGATGTAGTTAATTATGTAATTTATTATTATTTATGTATTTTTTAAAATTTTGCAATTGATAATTTAATTTGCAATTCTACATATTTGTAGAAAAAAATATTTATACATAATTTTGTGTTTGAAAAATTCTATTTTAGTTAGTTGAGAATTAATTTCAAAATTTTTAAATTCGTTCAAAATCATATCCGAATTTGATAATATAACTGTATTAAAAAAACAGAGTTAACGTAGAAATGATGTGAAATTAATGTAGCAAATTCTCTGCTGTGATTTTTTTTTTTGAAATTAAGATACACGAACTAACATAGACAAAAGAAAAAAATTTGAAACGAGTTCACTACTATGAATGATATTAGAACTTGAATTCGATCGAATTCGGTTGTATTTCTTTTCATGTTCATAAATGGGCTACCTAGACTAGCCCTGTTACGGAAATGTAAAAGCAGGTAAAGGGATAAATGATGGACTTTGATTAAGAATTTCAGTTGCCAAAAGGTACCGTATTTGGTATTTACTCTCTTGTCCTCTTGCTTGAAAATGGTTACAGTATTAGTGGCTTTTCAAAGACACAAAAAATCCGAAGTCCAATTTGAAAACTTTAAGTGCTATAACTGGAACATTAGGTTGGTCCAAGTAGGGGCAATTAAAGGAGCAACCTAACAGTTGAAAATTTTTAACTAAACAAACCAACTGTTTTAATTTAACTAAGAAATTTTAAATTCAAGTTATTAAAAAATATAATAGTTTTAAATATTTATTATTAAAGTTTTAAAAAAATTTAGTTAACTTCAACGTAAATTAATCAAAATATTTAACCTTGCATGAGCTCACTCACACTGACAAATAGTGTTAACATGCAGAATGTGGGAGCATAGCAATTTCATATCCCCAACAGTTAAAAGAGAATAGGGTTCAGGATTGGACAAGGTGGTGAATTCTCATTGGGTCGACCAGCTTCACAGATTTCAGTAACCTTATCCTCTAATAACTCGCTACAACCCCATCCCCATTATAGGCAGTCCCTAGGGCCTAGAGAGAAACAGTCAGTTTGATGGAATAAATGAGTTCATTTATGCTGAGCAGTAAGCTAATGGCATTTAATTAGAAAGATTTAGGGTTGAAGTTTAAAAAAGTAAAAGACATGTCGGTAGAAATACTTTCTTAATTAAAATCCAATAATATTCAATTTTGAATATCTTAAGAGAATTTTGTGTTCAAAACTTTTGATTAAACAGATATTGAAAATTATTTTTTGAATAAAATTCTGTATTGTTTGACTATATCTGATATTTTTTAAAAGTAGCCAGGCATTATTATCGTGAGGTGTGTGTCGTTTGTTAATGCAGCAGGATGCAAACTTTCACCTTTTCCAACTAACGTCTAATTGCTTAAAGGTTTAGTTTCCTTTCAACAAGATATCAATATGGTTACAATCCTATCGATGAAATGAATACTATTAATAGAATCACTGATTTATGATGTTTATATATAATACTCGACTTTGAATTTAATATTTATAGTTTAATATCAACCGAGTTGAACGTTATTAATACGCGGATGCAGACTTTTTTCCTTTTTTCACGAAATACAAAAATGAAGGGCGCAAATTTTATGTGTTCAAGAAAAGAGTTAGGAGGAAGAGTTATAAAGGTGACCGATTTTGTTGGATCGAATAATGAAATGTATTGCAACTTTCCTTGAAATATGTGGCGAGGAGAAGGTGGCGAGTTGGTAATTTTTTAGCTGTGACTTCATCTTCTATCTATTTATTACTTTTGCATTCTTCAATGCGTCCTCCTCCTGGGTTTTGGGAATTCCAGGCAGATCTTGAAATTAATGAAAAGAGTCAGAAAAAGAAAATGGCGAAATTGGGTCGATTGAGTTTTTTTGTTGTTTCCATCGGTTTGGGAGGGGGGGACAATTAACTTGTACTAGAAAGTTAATATAATCAATTAATCTAATCTACTAATTGAGTTAT
>SOPF01025146.1:11182-41289 GCA_012979155.1 Hypericum perforatum | reverse complement strand
CGCGACGAGGACGTCGCGTATTTAAGGAGGGGTGAATGTGATACCCCGTATATGTACTGTGTCAAAGGCTTAAGTGATTTGATTATTACTATCCATACCAACAAGGTGCACCTTCTTTTCGGTCACACATCCTGAAAGAACTCCAAGGTTAAACGCGTTTGGCCGAGGGTAGGATCAGGATGGGTGACCTCCTGGGAAGTTTTCCAGGATGCGTGCGAGTGAGGACAAAGCACGCTGAAAAGACCCGTGTTGGTACAGTGGAGCCAGTCGGTCAAATCACGGGGCATTACATTTGCTGCATTACAATCAACTTCTTGCAAGTCTTTGATGTTTGTTATTTTATGGGTGTAAATCAATTGCATACTAGCCAATAGGTTGTCTGGTACTTATTTGTTTTCTTACAAGTAGGAACGCAGCTGTGTTTGGTAGGATTTCAAGTGTGTGTGTGTGTGTATAGAGCTTATTTTTTACAAACGACCCAAGAAATTCTAATTTGTACAATCAAATCAATTTTGTTATTGGCTACCAGCAAAAAATGGATCGCACGATTCCCCTATGATTAGTCTTAGAGATTAGGAAGTCAAGATATGTCATGTCTATAGAAAAACTAATAGTTGTGCGAATTTTTTAGCCAATCTAAATTTTTATTTAAAAATCCCATTTTTTTAGTACACTCCTTCAAGAAATTAAATCTTATTTTATTAAAGGATCCCAACGATGTCTCGTGCCCGATATTGATTGGAAATTTTACTTTGATGGAATAAATTGACGTATCAGAGATTGCTTGTAACTTTGATGGAATGAATTTTTGCACCGGAATATCTTTAGTATCCTCGCTTGACAAAAAAAAAATCACTTCATCGATTTGTTGAAAGTCTTGTTATCTTGGTGGTATGATTTCAGAGTCAACTCTTGGCCATCAATTATGAAATAACAACTAAATGATTATAAAATGAATCTGCACATGTAAGCTCACATGATCAACTTCTTGCAAGTCTTTGATGTTTGTTATTTTAGGGGTGTAAATCAATAGCATGCCAGCAATTACGTTGTCTGGTAATTATTTTTTTGGGATAATTCCTCTCAGGCCTCTCGGGTTTGCGGAAATTAGTGATTCAGCCACTCTATTTTTTTTTATTTAGCCTCTCTAGTTTGTGAAAAGGGTATTATTTAACCCCTATTGCCAGAATCAGCTCTTTTCTCAGGTGAAAATGGACCTAAGATTACTAAAATACCATTTTCTTTTAAAAAGTAAAAAAATAAATTGAAACACAATCATAATTCGTTTTAAGCTGAAATTTTTTATGAAGTATCCTAAAAATATACATGATTTATGTAAAATATTTCAGAAATTTTGGAGGTACAGAAGTATTTTTTTTATTTTCCAACATGCCAAAATTTTATAAAATAATATAAAATAGAAAATTTTTCTAATTGGACTAAAAGTTGTCCCATCTGTCTTTAAGCATCTTTCATGAATTTTGGAATCAAAAAGTCTGCATTCTCATGAGCTAATTTTGAAAAAGTCTGGAGATACCAAAAATATAGAGTTTTAATTTATTTTTTACTAAAGATGAAATCTTTAGTAAAGATGCTTAATGAAACATAGAACAATTTTTAGGTCCTAAATTCACTAAATATGCTTAAGAACACATGGGACAAATTTCAGCCCAATTAGACAAATTTTCTATTTTATATGAGTTTACAAAATTTTGGCACGTTGAAAAATAAACAAAATACTTCTGTGTATCCAAAATTTCTGAAATATTTTACATAAAATCATATATAGTTTTAGGATGCTTCATGAAAAATTTCAACTTAATACGAATTATGATTGTATTTCAATTTATTTTATTACTTTTTAAAGGAAAAAGGTATTTTAGTAATCTTAGGTCCATTTTTGCCGGAGAAAAGAGTTGATTCCGGCTGAATCACTAATTTCTGCAAATCCGAGGGCCTGAGGAGAATTATCCCTATTTGTTTTTCTTACAAGTAGGAACGCAGTGTGTTTGGTAGGATTTCAAGTGTGTGTGTGTGTGTAGAGCTTATTTTTTACAAACGACCCAATAAGTTCTAATTTGTAGAATCAAATCGATTTTGTTATTGAGTACCAGCAAAAAATGGATCGCACTACTCCCCTATGATTAGTCTCGGAGAGTTAAGATATGCCATGTCTACAGAAAAACAAATAGTTGTGCAGATTTTTTAGCCAATATAAATTTTGATTTAAGGATCCCATTTTTTTTAGTACACTCCTTCAGAAAGTTAAATCTTATTTTATTAAAAGATCTCAGCGACGTCTCGTGCCTGATATTAATTAAAAATTTTAATTTGATGGAATGAATTGACGTATCCGAGATTGCTTGTAAACTTTACTTTGATGGAATGAATTTTTGCACGGGGTATCTTTAGTATCCTCGCTTGACCAAAAAAAAACACTTCATCAATTTGTGAAAGTCTTCTTATCTTGGTGGTATGATTTCAGAGTCAACTCTTGTCCATCAATTAGAAAATAGCAACCAAATGATTATAAAATGAATCTGCACATTCAAGCTCACATGATCAAACTTCTTGCAAGTCTTTGATGTTTGTTATTTTAGGGGTTAAATCAATATCATGCCAGCCATTAGGTTAGCTGGTAGTTTTTTTTCCCTTAACAAGTAAGAACGCAGCTGTGTTTGGTAAGATTTCAAAAGTGTGTGTGTATATATAGCCTTATTTTTTACAAACGCCCAAGAAGTTCTAATTTGTACACTCAAATCAATTTTGTTACTGGGTACGGGCAAAAAATGGATAAAAGCAAGTTGTACGACGCTATTGTTAGAGGAGACGACGTGTCGTTTGAAGGTCTCATCTCGGCTGATGATATTATGCATACTCAAAACTTGGCTTCGCTATTGCGGGTTGCCACAATGTCTGGGGCGACACGTATTGCTGAGAGGATCTTGGAGAGATGCCCGCGGCTTCTAACTACGCGGATCCTAGGGTATACCCCCTTGAATCTAGCGGCAAGGTACGGGCACCTCCAAGTGGCCCAAATGTTGGTCAAGCGGGCAGAGCAGTCGGGGGACCAAGTCCTTAATGAGTTCCTGGAGATGGAGAACCAGAACAAGGATACTGCTTTGCACGAAGCTGTTCGAAGTGGGTGCTTAGAAATGGTTGTCTTCCTAACCAGTAAAGACGAAAGATTGAGCCAGCGTTCAAATGATGAAGGAGATTCGCCACTATTTCTAGCAGTGACCAGAAATTTTGAGGACATAGCTTGGCATATCCTCTCAGAAACTCCTCAGTGCTCTAAGTTGGGAAGGGATTTCATGAATGTCCTCCATGCAGCAGTCATCAATGATAACATTGGTATCATGTCTCTCTCTCTCTCCCCTTCCCATTGCTAATTGCTTGATGTTACAAATAATTGATCATCGTTCATTCCTTTTTCATAGTTAAAAACATTATTAACCGTTTGATTTATAGTGAGAAAAAATTGTGCGCACATATCTGGATCCACGCACATGCGCATGTGTGTATGAATAAAAAAAAATTTGAGTGAATTTTAAATTCAGTTTATTAGGTTTAAATTTTTAATTTGAACTTTCAGGATTTTAGATGCTTTAAACTTTGTTTTTTTCTAACCAAAGTTTTTCTCTATTAGCAAAAGATGGAACTTCAACTTTCGAACTCTTGGAAATAAGGTAGGATCCGTTGTCATCCTACCTACCAACCGTTGAAACTTTGTTGTTGATTGTGGTGTTAGTTAAATTTTTTTTTTAGTTGATTTGTTTTAACAAACTAAGTGAATTTCTAGTATTGATAATAGTATATGCATGAAGAAACAAAATAGAGTTCAATGTTAAATAGCTTCAAAGCGAGACTGCAGTCTACAGTCTCTGCTAAAAATTGTAAAATGGCAAATATAGTAGAAAAAATGGTAGTAAAGACAATATCAGAGTAACACACTATATTAATTCAACATTTATTTACCCCAATTACATCCGTAGGTCCCAAAGGAAAAAAAACTCCATTAAATCTACACAGAGAATAAAATTGATCTTTCGTTGAATCTAGGGTATTCAGATTATCAAACTGTCGGGTATATTGTTAATATCGATTATAAGTGATCTAGGATATTAAAATTGCGTTAAACAAAATGTAAAAATAAAGCATCTAGTAGCATATTTGATTAGTATTATTTTATTTTGATGGAAATATTTGATTAGTATAGATATACTGTGAGCATTAAAATGGAAAGCAGATATGGATCTAGATCCAATCCACCTCCATTTTTATTAACGTTAACTAGCTCCGTGATTAGGTATTGTGAAGCATATATTTTTTTTGGTGGATAGGTATTGTGACGCATATGATGAGTTATTTCTCTACACTTGCTAAACAATCCGACAAGTTTGGACGATTCCCTATACACTATGCTGCGTATATGGGAAGAGTGGAAATGGTTGAGACATTTATATCTTCCGATGGTAATCTCGCTTATAGGCAGGACGACGAAGGAATGTCACCTATTCACCTGGCTGCAAAATACAGACAGGTATAACGTTGCAACCACTTTGATTTGAATGTGCACATTCAAATTGTAAATTAAGTACATACAATTTTAGTTTATCGCTATATTTCTCCCAATGAATTCGTTGTCGACGATTTACATCCATTTATGTAATTATCCGCAAACGCCCTTAATCATGTCTACGCCATTGGACAGGTTAGTGTTGTTGAGGTGCTCTTCAGGGAACATCCACTCACCTGTCTCTCAACTGCTGAAAACGGTCGAAATGTTTTTCACACTGCTGTGGAGACTGGAGAGATAACATTGGTCAAATTGCTATTATCTTCAGATATCTCTGTTACTTTCGTAAATGAAAAAGATAGAGATGGGAATACTCCGCTACACTTGGCTGCTAAACTAGGAGATGCAGAAATTTTAAAATTGCTTGCGGATGATCCCAAAGTTGACAAGACATCTTCCAACAGGGAAGGTTTAACGACCTATGATATAATCACATCGAGTGATAAGTTGTCACCGGATGATAAGGTATGTTTAGAACCTTTACTCTGTCATTTGATTGTTGTAATTGACATGGGCTCACATATTGCATGAGATTTTATATTCAAGGAAAAGTTTTGGTATCACAAAAAAATCACTTAACTAACTACTTTGTGGTTATTGATTTAAACTTATTTCAATTAAAATTAATTAGAAGTCTCGCTGGCTCCCCGGATCTTGTCGGACAATATAGATCAGTCACGTTAAGTTTGGTTGATGATGTGGTTGTCATCTGTTACGGATTCCTACAACCGAAATTCGAAGTACACACACGAGCGAACCCTCAACAACACCCACACGATCATGATCGAGCAAAACGAAAAAGAAATGAAACGAAAAGCAAGCAAACGACAACAAAATTTGGTAATCCGGTTCGACCTAATGTCTATGTCCGGGGGCGTACCAAACCAGGAGAGGATCGTTTCACTAGATATGAACTCTAACGGTTTTTAGAATTCAATGGAGGCTTACAACTTACTACAACTTACAATCAATAAAGGATTACAATGTTTATATAGAGTCTCCAACATGTCATAACCTAATTAGGACTCATTAGGCAAAGTATATGGCAATATCGGGTGCCCCAGCAGGTGCTAGCCAGTGCAGCGGACGCTGGGCTCATTTCTGGGCACTTCTCTATAACCCTCCCAGCGTACGCTTGGGGTCCCAATGGAACACCCCAGCGTACGCTTGGGTAGGCCAGCGTACGTTGGCCCTCTCAGGCTAGTTTCTTCCGCTTCACTTTTCTTCCTCATACTTGCTACGATTTCGAAATGGTCGAATCCTAGGCATCCCTAGGCAATATATTAACCTTCTAAAACATTGTTGGGCTCCATACTTCAACAATCTCATACTTGGAGACTAACCACTTCAATTGATTCGTTGTCATTCAGAACACCAGTCACTCAGTGCTCACACGCATCATCTCTTGGTTATTTGGTACGCCGACCTTTAATCATCAATAAGACCAGCTGAGGCCATATTGAATCTCAATTTCTCCAAGGTCACCACCTTGGTTATCATATTTGTATGATTTTCTTTTCTGCAACCTGTCATTCGGTCGCTCACCCTTCACTTAGATAATTTTCTTCACTAGTCACCCTTTCACTCGTATGACTTGCTTCACTAATTGGCACTAGTCACACAGTCATTCAGTGACTCCAATTGGTAGGACCCTTGATGCTCACCTTTCAAGGCTAGTTGAAGCTGTCACTAGCTCCAACTTCTCCAATAACTCCTCCTCGGACTTATCAGCTGCAAGATCTTCTCTTCCTTGATCCCAAGAGATCACTCTTCTCTTGTCAAGATTGTTTGACACTTTACTCACATCAACGCATCTCGCACTTTTAGCTTTGTTGCCCATATCACATAGGCCCT
This sequence comes from Hypericum perforatum, assembly GCA_012979155.1. NCBI lineage: Eukaryota > Viridiplantae > Streptophyta > Magnoliopsida > Malpighiales > Hypericaceae > Hypericum > Hypericum perforatum. Next base: position 34,856 of record SOPF01025146.1, on the reverse strand, counting down.
CCTTCGCAATGCTTGTAAGTGGTTGGTCTTATTGTTAAAAAAAATTCTTCTTATGGGTACCACCTTTGATGAGTTATAAGTTGACTTTAGAGTTGGTCATACCACTCCTAACTTTGGATTTCAATTATCTTCCTCAATCTATATTCTCACAATCAGGTCTTCAAGTCTCATGTCTTTTCTCTTATGCTTAATATAGTTCTTGAAATCCTTTCACATTGATGATAGCTTCTCGATTATTTCTTCATCCTAGCATCCTTTATTTTATACTTATGCTTGAGTGAACTTCACAGTTTCTTAGCGATATGGACTACTGCATAGATATTATACAGAGTGACGTCTATCTATTCAGAATGTAGTTACAATATATGAAGTCAATGTGACTTCATGCATCGAAAACGTTTATCTTCCATTAATCTATCTTGTCCTCTACCACTTTTGATACTTCCTCCTTTATAAATTGAACTAGGTTGAACGTAATCAGATAGAATAATATCTTTTGTTGCGTCTCTTAAATTTGGTACCATACTTTACTAGTCCTTCGACATAGACAGTTTTCAGGATTGCTTGTATTGCTACAAAGCTTGTTGATGCCATCTTCAAGTATACGATCTCATCTTATGATTATTTTTAATCAGAGGTGGTGTACTTTTTTAGGATCTTTCATAAAGTTGATGTAAGAGTTTGACTTTTTCTCCATAAGATGAGATTATCTTGTATATTTCAATGCATACAGACTGTGGCAATCATTCTCAAAATATATTGATTGGAGCACTGCGAAGATTATTGCATTATGAATCTCAAAATTTTGGACAAACCCTTAGATAGATGAAACTATCATGATTACGAAGGGAATACATGAAGCGTGGAAAAACAAATCACAGCAAATCATAAGATAATCAATCACGAAACCTTTCAGTGGAGGTCTTCAGATATGATTAGAACGCAATTCACTTCAAGAAAGATAGATTGGAGAGAAGAAATGGGAGATTGGACAGATTGGATTAACATCCATTTTTTATTATAATTTCACACACATCCACCATAATACAACAAGTCATTTAAACAACACACTACAACTGCCTTAGCAACTTCCATACCCACGATTACATGACAGAACTTATCTAATTAATTGGTTAATTACAAATTAACCAAAACAAGGACTAATTTGATAACTAGAAGGACTGAATTGAAAAACATAGAAGATAACATAGGAATTGCGGGAACCAATTAGTAATAAACATTTAACTACTCGGACAATGCGGTCCCGACGCGTGTCCCACTATCTCCACTTTCATAAACCTCCGCGCCCACTTCAACGGCTTGTAACAGCCATAACTATTTCTGCTCAACGGCTAGTAGCCGTTCCTCCACGACTTCCCGCGTCAACTCTTCTTCTTCTTCTCCCTCTTCGTTTTCTTCTTCTTCGATTATTTTCAATGGCGAATCTTGACTTGAGCTCGCGATGTTCTCGATATCTTGTTCCCTCTGACCACTAGAATTTTCCATATAACATTCCCCGCCGCTTAAGTTCCTTGCCCACAAGGAACTCGTTGGAAACTGAGCCTTAATGTCATTGTAAAACTCCCACGAAGCTTCACTAATTGGAGCGCCCAACCATTTGATTAAGACTTGTCCCTCAGCATGATCATGTCGCTTAACCAACCTTCTATCTAAAATCATCTCTGGTTCACGATCTGGAAAGTAATGAGTAGGCACTTCCAAGCGAGGAGAATTAACATCACCATGGAAGGGTTTTAGCTGCGATACATGGAAAGTTGGATGGATCCGCGAAGAAGGAGGCAAGTCCAAAGTGTAGGCTACAGCACCCTTTTTGTCTATCACACGATATGGTCCAAAATAACGAGGAGAAAGTTTATTATTGAACCTGCGTTTTAGCGAATGCTGTCGATAAGGTTGAAGCTTAAGGAGTACCAAATCCCCAATTTGAAAGACCCGATCAGTTCGTCGTTTATCAGCTTGTTGCTTCATACGATGTTGTGCTCTCTCCAAGTGATACTTCAAAAGCTTCAAATTGTCCTCTCTAGCTGACAAAAAATAGTCCACCACTTCTAGAGAAGAGTCACCAGCAAAATAGGGAAGATGTAATGGAGGTGCTTGACCATATAATGCCTCAAAAGGAGAAACACCAGCAGAAGTGTGGAAGGTAGAATTATACCAATACTCAGCAAGGGATAACCAGTGACTCCAATCATGTGGTTTGTCGTGTGTCATGTAGCGGAGATACGTTTCCAAACTCTTGTTGACAATTTCAGTTTGTCCATCAGTTTGAGGATGATAAGAGGTGGACATCTTGAGATCAACACCTTGAAGTTTGAAGACTTCTTGCCAAAAAGAGCTCAAGAAGATTGAATCTCTGTCACTGATTATAACTTCTGGTAATCCATGAAGTTTAAAGATGTTATCGTGGAAGATACGAGCCACTTCCTCAGCTGTGAATGGATGTTTTAATGGTAAAAAGTGACTGTACTTGCTGAGGCAATCTACTACCACCAAAATGCTAGAAAAACCAGCTGAATGTGGAAGTCCTTCAATGAAATCTAATGAAATGCATTGCCACGTTGCTTTAGGAATCGGAATTGGTTGCAGCAATCCTGGATATGCAGCAGTATCGTATTTACACTGCTGACAAGTAACACAGGCTCGAACAAAATTTCGAACATCTTTTTCCAAGCCTTTCCAAGAGAGAACACTCTGTATGCGTTTATAAGTAGCTTGAACTCCTGAGTGGCCACCAGTGGATGAGTCATGATAAATTGACAGTAATCTTTTTCGCACCTGCAGATCAGGACCAACCACCAATCTTCCCTTGCGAAAGAGTTTGTTCCCTCGAAGAGCAAATACCCCTTTGGGATCTTCTTGTTGCTGCAGGAACTGTATCCATTTGACTAGATTTGGGTCTAATGCATAACTGGCAATGATTGCATCCATAAATGCATCTGGACTATAAGCACATAAAGCAGCAAAATCAGGATTCTCAAGCAAGTCAGCTATGTTAACCTTGCAAGAAAAATAATCTCCACTTGGTATCCTGGACAAGGCATCTGCAGCTTTATTATCAGATCCCTTCTTGTACACTATCTGGAAGTCATAACTCATGAGCTTAGCCAACCATGAACACTGACTTGCTGTGTTTAGTTTCTGAGACAAGAGGTATTTTAAACTCTTGTGATCAGTCCGTATGATGAATGGTTTACAAGCAAGATAGTGATGCCATTTATTAACAGCCAAGACTACAGCCTTCAATTCCTTCTCATATACTGAATAAGCTAAGAACTTTGGACCCATGGACTTACTGAAATATGCAATAGGATGGTGGTCTTGCATAAGAATAGCTCCCACTCCCTCTTTAGAGGCATCAGATTCAACAATAAACGGCTTTGAGAAATCTGGAAGAGCAAGAACAGGAGCACTGATCATAGCAAACTTCAGTTGTTGAAATGCATCATCTGCAGCAGAAGTCCATTGAAATGCATCTTTCTTGAGGAGATTTGTTAAAGGTTTACTAATCAGTCCATAATCTCTGACAAATCTTCTATAATATCCACAGAGACCAAGAAATCCTCGTAACTGTTTCAATGTTCTTGGTGTTGGAAAGTCTTGCATCGCTCTGATCTTTTGTGGATCAGTAGCAACACCACCTAACGAGATAATATGACCCAAATACTCCACATGCGTAGCTCCAAAAGTATATTTGCTTCTCTTTGCATACATCTGATTGGATCGTAGAGCTTGTAAAGCTAATTCGACATGTCTCAAATGTTGAGAAAATGTTGAGCTGTAAATGAGAATATCATCAAAGAACACCAGAATGAACTTCCTAAGATAGGGTCTGAAAACATCATTCATTACCCCTTGGAATGTAGCTGGTGCGTTTGATAAACCAAAGGGCATCACAAGGAATTCATATAAGCCTTCATGTGTTCGGAAAGCTGTTTTGTAGGTGTCAGTTGAAGCCATTCGAATTTGATGGTAGCCAGAGCGAAGATCAATCTTGCTAAACCACATTGCCCCTCCAAGTTCATCCAACAGCTCTTCGATGATAGGAATAGGATGTTTGTCCTTAACAGTAATTGCATTCAAGGCCCTATATAATCAACACAGAATCTCCAAGTTCCATCTTTCTTTTTCACTAATACCACAGGAGAAGCAAAATTACTATGGCTGTGTTTGATAATACCTGATTGCAGCATATCTCTGACCATGTGTTCCACTGCATCTTTTTGCACACTGGAGTGACGATAAGGTCTTAAGTTAACTGGATTACTACCCTCCAATAGTGGAATGTGATGAACTTGATTCCTCTCAGGAGGCAACTCCTTTGGTTCTTCAAATACATCCGGATACCAAGACAATAAATCATCCATTTGAGCTTGTTCTAATTCAGCCACTTGTATCTCTTCAGGTTCGTCCAGATCTTCTTCTTCTTCATCTGGGAAAAAACTGATAAGGGTCAATCTGCAGAATTCCACTTCTTCCTGTTTTTCTGCAGTTAACAACTTGGCTATTTGATCAGGTGAACTCTCTTGTAGAGCACTTCTCTTAGTTCCATGCAACTCAATCTTATTGCCATCAACACAAAATTCCATTTGCAGCCTTTTGAAATCCCACTGGATCTTGCCCAATGTTTCCAACCATTGAATTCCTAAAACCATGTCATAACTTCCCAAATTCAAAAGCATGATATCTGCTATGAAATCTTGTCCTTGTAGAGACCAAGTGAACTGTTTACAGATCTGCTTGCACTGGACTTCTCCACCATCTGCTACTCTTACCTTCATCAACTTATGATCTTCAATAGTGCAGCCCAACCTTTTGGCGACATTGACATCCAAAAAATTGTGTGTGCTTCCAGAATCGATTAAAATAAATAAAGATTGACCATAAGCTTGTCCCGGTACCTTCATGGTTCGATAATTCTGCAGAGTTCTTCCCATAAGTGCATGAACTGACAATATTGGTTCTCGTGCATCTACTTCTCCTTCGTAATGACAATACTCTTCTTGCTGTAAAAACTTTGGACTTTCATCTTCATCATCATCAGATCCTTCTACCATGAAAGATTTTCCTCTGTTCGCGCATTTGTGTCCTTGCGTGTATTTTTCATCACACCAAAAACATATTCCTTTTGCTCTTTTCTCTTCAATTTCTCTAGATTTCACTCTGTCAAAAACTCTGTTTCTATTTAGATTGGCACCATTTCTGTTGGTTCCAGCTACAAAAGTGCCTCCATTATTTCCTCCTGGTCTCACTAAATGGTTCACAGGAGTTGGCAGTAAGGGTTTTTGATTGTAGGGAATCCTGGTCAATTCTCTCGACTTCTTCAAATTATAATTCAATTTATTCTCTTCGAGTTGAGCCAATTGGAAAGCTTGCTCTAGAGTTTGAGGAAAAAACATCTCAATCGCCATAGAGATTTCAGGTTTCAAACCTTGAAGGAAGATAGGCAATGCTTGTTCATCTAGAAGATCCACTAATGCCAATTTGTCATCAAATTCATTCTGGAACTCGAATACACTTCCTGTCTGTTTACAATTCAACAACAACTTCATAGGATTTGCATATGAGTTGCTGGCAAATCGTAGTTCCACTGCTATTTTAAATTCTTCCCATGAGAGTGGTAGAGTTTGAGATCTCTTCTTCATGAAGTTATGAAACCACTTCAAAGCTCTTCCTTCCAAATGAATGTGAACAACTTTCATCTTTAAATGATTCTCCACCTTCTCTATTTCAAAGAAGTGTTCGCATTTCGCCATCCAGTCAGCCACATCAGTTCCATCAAACTTTGGAAATTTGATCTTGAAGGTCTGCCACGGTGGTCCTGACACTGGCTCTGTTCTTGACCAACTAGATTCGCATGTACCTTCTTTTCCTACATTCACCTCCTGCGTCTCAGCTTCCTTCCCTTTATTAAGATCGTTCGTCTTCTCCAAATGCTTGGCCAAGCCGAGATTTTGGACTGTTAACCCTGCAACTGAAGCCTCCAGTCCATCGCATTTCTCATTTACCCGATTGATCTCTTCACGTAGATCCTTATTCATGTCTTTAATCAATTCTGCAAGATCGTCAAGTTTCATTTTTGAAACTTGTTAGCTCTGATACCAAATGAAGCGTGGAAAAACAAATCACAGCAAATCACAAGATAATCAATCACGAAACCTTTCAGTGGAGGTCTCCAGATATGATTAGAACGCAATTCACTTCAAAAAAGATAGATTGGAGAGAAGAAATGGGAGATTGGACAGATTGGATTAACATCCATTTTTTATTATAATTTCACACACATCCACCATAATACAACAAGTCATTTAAACAACACACTACAACTGCCTTAGCAACTTCCATACCCACGATTACATGACAGAACTTATCTAATTAATTGGTTAATTACAAATTAACCAAAACAAGGACTAATTTGATAACTGGAAGGACTGAATTGAAAAACATAGAAGATAACATAGGAATTGCGGGAACCAATTAGTAATAAACATTTAACTACTCGGACAACGCGGTCCCGACGCGTGTCCCACTATCTCCACTTTCATAAACCTCCGCGCTCACTTCAACGGCTTGTAACAGCCGTAACTGTTTCTGCTCAACGGCTAGTAGCCGTTCCTCCACGACTTCCCGCGTCAACTCTTCTTCTTCTTCTCCCTCTTCGTTTTCTTCTTCTTCGATTATTTTCAATGGCGAATCTTGACTTGAGCTCGCGATGTTCCCGATATCTTGTTCCCTCTGACCACTAGAATTTTCCACATAACAATACAAATGGTCACTTACACTTCTGAAGTGCAAAGTGTGCCAACAAGCGACTAATACACACACCCACTACACATGCATGTGGCGTGGGCGTTGCATACGCTGATGGTATGTACCATCTGTGCACTTGGACAGATTCTCTTTCTTAGTGCTACTTGTAATTGCTAGCAAGTAAAGAGTTTTCTTCGGTGAGAAAATTTTGGTTCTTTAATCGATATGATTCCACTTCCACTTTTGAATCTCTTATTTGGGCTTTAAATTTGGACTTGTTTTAATCTCTTTTTATCCAACAATTAATGCATACATTTTTTTCCCTCATAATATTAACATTTGTGTTACTGTTTTCTAACATTATCATAACTTTCTAATTCTTCAGGAAGTCATCACGGCTAATTGTAATGCCAGAGGCCTGGCAGTGGCACAAGCGATCCGGTTGCTACCCGAGGCTTCACAGCCTGAAGGAATTAAATCTTTACGTGAGAAATTTGCCGAGTTTAATCTGCTAGTCGCAACCATCATAGCAACTGCGACATTCGCAGCGGGTTTCACAATGCCCGGGGGATACATCCAAAGTGGCCAAGATGGCCAAGGTATGGCTGTTCTAGCCAAAAGAAGCGCTTTCCGTGCATTTGTTTTTGCTGACGCGGTGGCTTTTGTTTTGTCAAGTTTCTCTATCAGCCTCATCTTCTTCATTTTGATATCCAGCAAGAGCAAGCATACTCAGGCCCGTTTATTATTGTTTTCCTATGCTTCGACTTACTATGCGACTTTAGCGTTCATCGTCGCATTTGTTTGTGGCATATACGTCACCACGTCGGATGCTAATGGGCATCTTGCTATCAGCGCCGTAGTAACCTCTGTCGGCCTCTTTCTCTGTTTGGTCATTTCTTTGTTCAGGACCACAAATGGGACGCTAATGGGTCTTTTAACCAACATCCTCGTCAGACGCTTTGAAAGACTGATTGAGGAATAAAAGGTTCCCGCTTAGGAAATGATTGCACAAAAACTTCATTTAAGTTTGAACCAATTAGAGCAATTATGCTGTAGTTCTCGAGAATGCTCTCCTTTGCTGTTTATGTAATAGTCTTACATGTGACATTGGATTGCGTGTTCAAGATTATTGGTTGGTTATCACTTTTATTTGGATGCATACCGTGTTGCAATATATATATATGAGCAAATTGTCCTCACATCCCTAACATTTGCTTAAATTATTATTTTTGTCCCTTCTATTTCGAAAAAGATAATTTCTTCCTCCTACTTTGCTTAATTATTACTCTTAGGTACCTGGTACCAGAATATAAAAGAATTTCCGGCACAAAGGGACCTAAAATGACTATTTTGCCCTTTAGTCAAAAATTAAAAAAATTCAAACTCGTTGCAGCAAGCTCAACCGAGCTCAGCCCAGATGACAACAACTTGCCCGACAAGAACAAACTCATTATAGCCCCTGACAAACTCAAGTGGTAGGGAGGACAAGGCGGAGAAACTACCACTAGCTATGGCGAAGTGTATTGGGTTGGGCGGGCAGTTGTAGAAGACCCGCCAGTTGACCCAGACTCGAAGAGGCACTGGTGTATGGGGTGGAGCAACTACTGTCACACCCGGACTCTTCTAGGTGGTCTGGTGGCTGGGTTAGTGAAGTCAGCTCGGGTCCCTTGGTCGCTGTCCAACCCCAACAACCGTCGTCGTCCACCTCTCTGCTGCAGCAAGTCGCATCCCTAAAATAACCTAATTTTTTAACTTTTAACTAAATGGCAAAATAGTCGTTTTAGGTTCCTTGGTGCCAGAGAAATTTTTCGATTCCGGTACCAGGGACCTAAGAGTGATAATTAAGCAAAGTAGGGGGACGAAAGTATCATTTTTGAAACATGAAGGACAAAAATAGAAATTTCAACAAAGGCTGAGGACCTGAGGGCAATTTGCTCTATATATTATTAAGTATTCTATATTAATAAAATATACCACTTAAAAAAATACAAACATTTTATAACCAAAATTAGAACCATTAATTTCCCGAAAAAAAAAATTAGAACCATTAAATAAATATAAGATAAGTTGTCAGCATTAATTAGTTTGCTTCACGTTCTTAAATTTCTTCACCTTGAAGTAACCTCATAATAGTATCAGTATTTTCAAAAAATACCAAGGGTTAGGTATTTTCGCTTTTTAGACCTCTGCATTTCCGGAATAGATTAACAGATCTTCTAAATTTAATTTTATTTCGAATTCTTTGCTAATATCATCAATAATTTTCATGATATTATGATACATATAATTTTGTAATTTAAAATTCATGAAAAATAGTCTATGTGATTTTAAAAAAAATTCACAGACAATTGCCAAAAATAAAACAACATCATTTGTGCCCAAATGACGCGCCAACTTGGCAAAAATTGGATCACGGAATTGTCGAGTTATCGTGGTAATTTTTTTTCAAGACAATGACATTTTGAATAATGAGGACCCATTTAAACCACAAAAATCATTTTGATGAATTTTAAACCATATGATAAAAATGTATCAAACATCTTTGTACAAATCTTTCGGTAATAGAAATTCTGCAGCGTCTATGTTGTAGCACACTGTTAAAAGATCGAGGGACGAAGCGTGGCGTTGGAGAATGATGATGTGTTGTATTGCATCTTGAAGATGAGTTTGGGTGCCAGAGCTAAAAGGGAGATTAAGATGGGCCGGAGGGTTTATGTTCATTTTGGTTTATTGACCGTGGGCCTTTTTCATTTAGTTTATTTATTTTGTCGGCCCTACCAGTTTGGAACTTGTTTCGATCTTATATGAACTAGGAATTATGTTTCTTTAAATTAAATTATCACACAATTATATGATTATATCCGTGGAATTTCATGTAAATGAGAGTCATTTACATTTAAAAAATTCGATTAATAACATTAAATTATAGGGACAAAAATATCATTAACAAAACTACAGAATCCTAACGTCCATTTTACCAAACAGGAGTAATTCACCCAAAGATATATTATAAAATATTATATATATAATAGATGAAACAAGAGCAACAATTGAGGCCATTCTAGCAGCTGCAAGGGATCAATTAATTCTATTTCCTCGGGGTATCAAAACTGATGGAAAATATCCATCTATTTACAGCAATGAAACATATAAATCCGTGGAACAAAAAAGGGGAAAAGCAAGTGGAAACTAAAAAATCAGAAGCACTACCAAAAAGAAAAGAAAACGAAAAATCAGAAGAAAAAAAATTACCGTCGGTAATTACAATTTACAAATAACTAAAACTCTTATCACCCTGTATGACCTATAACTACCAGTCAACGCTTCAAAGTCAAAAAAAAAGTTTGCAACAACCAACCAAGTAATTTTCAGTCAACTCTCTACCTCTCGTCGTTGTCGTCGTCATCAAGCTCGTCCTCCTCCCTCCGATCGCCATCGAACACCCCCAAAACGATGCCACGTAGCCACCAGACGCATCCAAATTCGCCGTGGCAACAGTACTTTAACCGCGAGAAGACGCCCTTAGGGAACACCTGTTGTTTACGGATACGAGTACTTGATTAGGATCGGGCTATAGTCAAGGCAAGTGTTAGACTCTTTCTCCATAAGACGAGATTGCTCCGTATATTTCAGTGCGTACGGGCTAAGACAATCGTCCCCAAGATACAACGACTATCGGGCGTTTCCAAAAACGTTGCACACGAACTCGAAATTTTCAGGCGAACCCTTATATACCTAGAACTTTCTTGACTCGGATTTCTAGTATGTAGAGCGGGAGAAGAGAGGAAGTCGACAATGCTAGGAAGTGTTGTTATCGCTGGGAGTATTGACAAATGAGGAGGACCCCTCTATTTATTGGGGCTGGAGGGTGTCATCCCGAAGGGCCACGAACAGAGGATGGATAGACACATCATGTGGCCAGCAGGCTATCTCTCTCTGTCGTGTCTCTTTGGATGGCTTCTGGATAGGCCTCAGGTTCTTCGTACCCCTTAGGATATGCCTGACTGCCTTATCCATTCCTCATGTCTCTTCGTCATTTCCCTTTCTGGATAAGATCCAGCAGCCCCTTCGTGTCTCTTCGGAGGGCTGTCTGGATGCCTCTTCCTTATCCTTCTGAGGATTGTTAGACGCGCTCCTTCGGGAGACAGTCCGCCACATGTCACCCGCTGGTGACTAGCCATTGGCCCTCGCGTCTCCAGAAATTTCCAAAAGACTTAAAGCTCCTCAGGCTCCTCGCGACATGGCGAGCGTGCGAAGTGCCAAGTGTACCTCAATGCACCCAAGTACCCGCTCTCGACCTCAAGCCCATGTCCGGTCCCGGTCCTACACCCATGCCCGTGCTCATGCTCGGATGGTGCTAAAGCACCATCCTCGTAGTCAACAAAAAGTCAACCAAAAGTCAACGAAAAGTCAACTGATGGTCAACCTAGGGAGTGGTCAACTTGTTGAGAGTCAAGGAAGGAAATCTCCTTATAAGCTTAGAGAACTTCCTTGTTCTAATCAATGTGGTATACCACATCTCCACATTTCCCCTTTCCTTAACTTAGCACTTTGGTTTTGGGCCTTTGGGCCAACTTGGACCTTTATTCAATTTTTCCTAATAATCCCCCACATTAATGAAGACCAATGCATGCAGACTCTAATCAAAAGTTCCGATATGTTATTATTGCATTGAGACAGGTAGCTTGCAGCTTTGAACCTTCTCTAGCAAGATGTCATCGATTTTACTTGCTGCTCGGTAAACGCGATGTCTTAAATCGTCAGTTTTTTGCGTAAAACAAGACAATAACATTTACACAATAACAACCCTAGTATATTTAGGTTCTCACGTTGTGTCCTTTTCGGCCATGGACCATATCTTGGATTCATAAGCATTTTCCTATTTGAAGCGGCCTCACTTCACACTTATATAGGTGATCTCCTATCGGGAGTATCCTGTCATACTCCACCTTCAACAAGGTATAAGAATCATTAAAAGCAAAAATGCTTAACCTAGCCATACCTCTGCAGGTTGACACCTGGACAACTTCTGAGAATGGGTTAGGTTCCAGGTGATTAACTGAACCCTCCATAACTTAGTTGTCTCGTTGAACCAAGTTTGTGTGATCTCTACTCATCATGGTTGAGTTACCGCTATAAACGTCCTTTAGTGTATGGACTTTAATCCCATTCCCCTTACTGTATTGTACATTTGATCTCGATTGATTCCTTTCATAAAAGGATCAGCTATATTGTCCTTGGACTTTACATAGTTAATGGTGATCACCTCGCTTGAGATCAACTACCTAACGGTATTATGTCTCCAACGGATATGTCGAGACTTACTGTTGTACATTATACTTTGTGCTCTCCCAATTGCAGACATGCTATCACAATGTATTAATGCGGGAGGTACTAGTTTTTCCCAGCATGGAATGTCCTCTAGGAAGTTTCTGAGCCATTCAGCTTCTTCCCTAGCTTTGTCTAGTACTATAAACTCCGACTTCATTGTAGATCGAGCTATGCACATTTGTTTAGAGGACTTCCAAGACATAGCTCCTCCTCCTATGGTGAATATATATCCACTCGTAGATTTGGAGTCCTTCGTGTCTGATATCCAGTTTGCGTCACTGTATCCTTCTAATACAGCTGGATATTTAGCATAGTGTATGCCATGGTTTATGGTATGCTTTAAATATCGTAAAACCCTTTCTAGAGCTAGCCAGTGATCCTTTCCTGGATTACTTGTGAATCTGCTAAGCTTACTAACTGAGTACGCAATATCGGGACGAGTACAATTTGTTAAATACATCAAGCTCCCGATAATTTGTGCATACCTCAGTTGAGACACTGGGTCCCCTCGATTCTTAGCTAAGTATAGATTTAAGTCTACCGGTGTCTTAGTTGGAGGTTTGTCAAAAGCTTTGAATTTCTTGAGCACGTTTTCCATATAGTAGGATTGTGTTAAGACAATTTCATCCGCTTTCCTAGAGATCTTTATCCCTAATATGACGTCTGCCAGACCCATATCTTTTATGTCAAAGTGATTCTGTAACATGTTCATAGTTTTCATAATAACCTCGTTATTGCTTCCCATAATTAGTAAGTCATCCACGTAGAGACATACAATTACGTAAGCTTCAGGCGTGCCTTTAATGTAAACACATTTATCGCACTCATTGATCTTGAAACCATTTGACATTATCGTCTTGTCAAATTTTTCATGCCACTATTTCGGCACTTGCTTAAGCTCGTATAGTGACTTGACTAGTCAGTATACTTTATGCTCTTGTCCAGGAGCTACAAACCCTTCAGGTTGCTCCATATATATCTCCTCCTCTAGTTCTCCATTCAGGAAAGTAGTTTTTACATTCATCTGGTGGATTTCGAGGTTATAGAGAGCTACAACAGCTACGAGCACTCTAATTGATGTGATTCTTGTGATAGGTGAATACGTGTCAAAGAAATTATATCCCTCCTTCTGTTTGAACCCCTTAGCTACCAATCGAGCTTTATACTTATCAATTGATCCATCAGCTTTGTATTTCCTTTTAAGGATACACCTGCATCCCAAAAGTTTACAGCCCGGTGGGAGATCCACGATTTCCCACGTGTGGTTTTGCATAATAGACTCTATCTCACTATTGATAGCTTCCTTCCAGAGAGGAGCATCTGGACTCGACAATGCCTCTTGGATTGTCCTGGGTTCATCTTCTAATGCATAGGTTAGATAGTTCAGACCAAAAGTTTGATATACATAATCGTACCTCGTGCAATCATCAATAAATGTGATAAAGCATATCTTTCTGCCTTTAGTTTGCACGTGTTTCATATCTATATGAATGAACTCAAAAAGCGTGGTACTTCTTTCCACCGAATGAAAAGGTGCTTTGGTCATTTTAGCCTTCACACATACCTCACATTTATTGGAAGGGTTGAACTCCAGATTCGATGATAAATTTAAACTTACTACTTTTTAGCGAGTTCAAATTTATACGTTCTAATCTATTATGCCATAATTTAGAACACTCGGCCAAATAAGAAGAATTTGTAATTTTATTTTGACCATTAATAGTACGATGTATAATTATTACATTCATCTTAAGAGGCCCCATTTCTGAGGTAATCCTTCCCTACAATTGACCTATTTTGGTCATTACAAGTATATCAAATACAAGCTTAAAAACCCAACTATGCTTAACAGTGAGTCGGGAACTGAGTTCTAGCTTAACAACTAAGACCATCTTGCCTAGTTTGACGATTTTGGAAATTTTGGAAAATATCCCCTTGTCCGAGCAGAAGAGTCAAGTAGCTCATGTGTCTCCTCTCTCGGATAGTCCACCAGGTCGGCCTCGAATACCAAGGCTGCTAGATCCATCTCAGATAGGTCTTCAGCTAGGTTTGCCATTCCTTTATCGTCTTTCTTCGGCTGGCAACAGTCCTTTGCCATGTGGCCGGGTTTCCCGCAGTTATAGTAATTGCCCTTGATTTTCTTATTCTTGCCCTTTTTGGGCTCTTGCTTCTCCTGCTTATCCCCGGACTTCTTCCTCTTCTTGCCACTTTTACCTTCAGCGAGGTTCACGGTGCTCTCAGAGGGGGCCTTGCCTTGCTTGACTTCAGACTTCTGGTTGTCTTCCTCGATCCGAAGCCTCACAATCAGGTCTTCCAGGTTCATGTCCTTCCTCTTATGCTGAGGTAGTTCTTGAAGTCCTTCTAGAGCAGTGAGAGCTTCTCGATCATCACAGCCACTTGGAAAGACTCGTTGAGTTGTATCCCTTTGGCATGGATCTCGTGAAGGATCAGCTGTAACTCCTGCACTTGGTCGATGACCTTCTTGGAGTCCACCATCTTGAAGTCAAGGAACCACCCGACGATAAACTTCTTCGTCCTGGTATCCTCCGTCTTGTACTTCTTCTCGAGTGAACTCCACAGCTCCTTAGTAGTCTTGTGTACCGCGTAGATGTTGTAGAGCATGTCATCTAGTCCATTCAGGACGTAGTTGCGGCAGAGCAAGTCACTGTGATTCCACGCATCGAGGGCGTTGATCATTTGTTGATCTTTCTCGTTCTCCGCGAGCTTTGGTGCATCCTCCTTCAAGAACCATACCAGGTTGAGCGTGGTCAGGTAGAACGTCATCTTCTGCTACCACCTCTTGAACTTGGTACCATTGAACTTCACTGGCCTTTCGGCATAGATAGTTCGCGGGTCCGTGGTCAGAGCAACGGTGCTACTCGATGCCATCTTCAAGTATGATCTCGTCTTTAACAAGGTATAGGAATCATTAAAAGCGTAAGACGAGATTTGCTTACGGATATGCCGTGTCTCTTCGGATGGTTTCTGGATAGGCCTCAGATTATTTGTACCCCTTAAGATATGCCTAACTGCCTTATCCATTCCTCGTGTCTCTTCGTCATTTTCCTTTCTGGATAAGATCCAGCAGCCTCTTCGTATCTCTTCGGAGGGCTGTCTGGATGCCTCTTACTTATCTTTCTGAGGATTGTCAGACGCGCCCCTTCAGGAGACGGTCCGCCACATATCACCCGCTGGTGACTAGCCGTTGGCCCTCGTATCTCTAGAAATTTCCAAAAGACTTAAAGCTCCTCAGGCTCCTCGCGACGTGGTGAGCGTGCAAAGTGCACCTCAATGCACCCAAGCACCCGCTCCCGGCCTCGAGCTCGTGTCTGATCCTGGTCCTGCGCCCGCACCCATGCCCGTGCTCGGACGGTGCTTTAAGCACCATCCTCGCAGTCAACAGAAAGTCAACCAAAAGTCAACGGAAAGTCAACTGATAGTCAACCTAGGGAGTGGTCAACTTGTTGAGAGTCAAGGAAGGAAATCTCCTTATAAACTTAGAGAACTTCCTTGCTCTAATCAATGTGGTACACCACATTTCCACATTTCCCCTTTCCTTAACTTAGCACTTTGGTTTTGGGCCTTTGGGCCAACTTGGGCCTTTATTCAATTTTTCTCAACAATACCTCGGGCGGCGTGGGCTGGAGGTAAGCCAAGGCCGCATGCTTCACGAGCGGGTTCCGTATGGGGATCTCGTACTCATACCAGCTGCCGGAGTTCCCCGTCGGCGGTGACAATGAGGTCCCTGAGGCTCGTGTAGGTAATTGTCTGGATGGCCACCATCTCTATGTTGTCCAGGCCGGCCTCGTCGGCGCCATTTAAGAACAGGAAGCTCGAGTTCAGCTCGATGCTCTTGTCGTGCGTCGACAGCGTGAGGGTACCCGTCGTTGTCGTCATCGTCTGGGATTGAGACAACCGATCCATCTCGAAGGTTAGGATAATATTCGAGTATCTACTGAACCGACTGATCGAATAATTGGCTAGAAGATTCTTTGGGGATGGGGTGGAAGGTGGAGGGGTGATTGGAAAGAGGTTATTGTTAGAAAGTTGTTTGAGAGTTTGCTAATTACAAACTAGTGGAGCTTCACTGGCCATGTTCCGGGTGGGACACAGCCATTTTGGACTCAACCAGTGGTGTTCTGTATTTATAGTTTCGGTTATTTTCTTCCAAAAGGGAGGCTGAATATATTTAAAATTTAAATTGTCGTGTTTTTTTATCCTAGTTCTCAATTATGTTTTATGTTATGTTGAAGGAAATGGAATATAGATGGGTCGGCACATTTTTTTTTCTTCTGAATTTTGGAATGATAATAGAATGCCGCTGTGGAGAGAAGATTTGGTTCCAATTCGGGTAGTGGTATTCTCGATAACAATAGATTTGGATTAGATTCTAAATGAATAAATAATTTTGTACGGTAATTGTACTGACATTTTTTCATACGATATCGGTATGTGTATTGAATCTAGGTAAATTGTGCTCGCATTTTCTTCATATAATATCAACATTTCTTTTTTGCAATATCGATATTTTCTTCTAGTGATACAGACAAGTGTATTTTAGTTAATTTTAATTTTTCAATATTGATATTTTTTATGTAATACTAATATGTATAAAATTCCGTAGTTTTTTTATTTTTATAAAAAAGTTTTTGACGTGTATATTTTTGTAATATCGACATTTTTTCATATGATATCGGCCCGTGTGAAAATTTGTTTACTTTGATCCTCTGATTTTTGCAAAACAAAAATTAATACTGTACGGTTTAAAAAATATAAGTTCTTACCCAATTCATTCTGGGAAATGAGGGTGATGATACTTGATGTGTAATTGTATTAGTAGCTGTTTTTTAGGTAACTATTTTGTAATAATAATTGGTAATATAAAAGTACTATATTTACAATGGGATTCCCCACCAAGTGTTCCAATGGAACCCATTTACCCGAGCTGCCCCCACTCGGTAAAAAAAATAGCAAATAAACTTGATATAAATCAATTTACCAAAGCAAAATTGTTTCAATAGTTTTGCCAATGCTTGGAGTATGTAAAGGTCGTTGTCTAACTCGACCTAGGGGCATTTTTTATTAGATGTTTTTTTAGTATTTGAATATAGATAGTATTAGATAGTGCTAATCAAATTAGTACTTTTTAAAATCAAATTTAACAGGAAATTGTTTCCTTGAAACTTTTAACCGTCCCTCACTCTCTGCATCTCTCTTCGGCGGTCCCATAAGCTTGCCTCAATTAATCTTTCAACAATCAGACACATCTCGGACTGTCATCGCCATTGTTAATCTCATGAGATTTAAGGCGAGATGCATCCACATACTCCCTGTTTCGAAACAGGCGCATGTATTTTCACGCACTAAGGAAAAAAATTCTTTCAGGTTAGTCCACCGGACGGACATCCATCCAGAATCATCTAATCCACATCGACAAGGTTGTCCACTTTTTTTTATTTCATAAATATGACATAATATTATTTGTTCAAATTAATTTTTAATAAAATAGATTTTATGTTGGAATTTTTTTTAGAATTATTGTAATTTTTAAAAATTTAATAACAGGAAAAAAAATCAATTTTGAATATCTATAAATAGAATCCTAATATTGACATATTTATGCACACAATCTAAACTTTTATATTATTTTTCTTACCATCGAGAAATTATATTTTTATTTTTGAAATTAAATTTTTAATGTAAATTATGAAATTTTTATATATTTATATTTATAAAAAATTCACAAGTTTGAAATATAATATATATAATATGTGGATGATAAAAAAATTCAAGTAAATTGTATTGATAATATAAATGAGAGATATTATTATCTATTTGTTAATGTGGATGATATGGATGAATGAGAAATTATATGTTTATTCTTGAGAATGGATCTCCACTGCACGAATGATCTAAGAGAGAAAGTTTTGCTATAATTAATGTTTTAGTGAGAAGTGGGGATCCTAACCAAAAATCTTTTGTCTTCAAATCCTACAGTTTACTAGTTTAGTCAAAATTATGAACTTTTGTCTTCTAATCTTACAGTTTATTAGTTTAGTCAAAATATTTTTAAAATTTCATATTTTTTCCAAAATTCACTAGATATTCAACCAAAATTTACCTAAAATTTACCAAGATCTCAACATAGTTTTCCTCAATACCAATTAAATTTTTACCAAAATCCACCAAGATCACAACCAAATAATCTCCAATATCCACTATAATATTTCACAAATATTTTTCATAACCAACCACCGGTATACTAATCATATAATCACCAAAATCTAACGAAGTCTCAACAACCAAATTTTTGGTAAAATCAACCAAGGCATCAACAACTTTCTCACCATTCGGAGGGCGATATGTCGTCAGAGAAGAATGATGCTACATCAAAAACCTAAAATTTTAAAGAAGACATTGCCCTAATGTTTGCTTATATTCAGAATTAGCAAAAATGCCATACTCAACAACAACCAGAAAGGCCCAGACCTTTTGGTTCGAATCAAAGAATAGTTTAAACGATCTTGAAAAAAAACTCTATTGAGATTAACCAGAGAAACACCATGAAGATGAAAAGACATGCTAAGCGCTTAATCTCGAAGATAAAAAAATTAATTATAAACTAATGTCGTAGCTGTATTAATAAGTTAATAGTTCATTTTTAATTAATGTGCTCTTATTTGGTTTTAATGTAATTTTCAATTAAACATGTAATATATTCTTAACTAAATATAAATTTTTTATTTTGCAAAATATTTTTAAATTCGTTGAAAATTATATTCAAATTTAATACAGTTAATTGTATTAAAAAATATAATTAACATGAAACCGAGACACAACAAAAATATTGTTGTGAAAAAAAAAATTAAGTATAGATACCAACAACTTGTGGAGCAGATGTAACATGAATTAACTTCACTAAGCCAGAACAAATCTTTGGCAAACAATGTGATAGTCAATCTAGATATGCTTGGTTCGCTCATGAAAAATAGAATTCTAGATAACATGAATAGCTAATTTATTATCATAGAAAATAAGATGCACACCAGATGGAGGGAGGAAAAGATCATGTAAGAGATAAGTGAGCCATTGTATCTCGTGAGTGATAAATGCCAAGGTAGTGCTCGGCTTCGGAGGAGAAAAGAGACGGTAATTTGCTTCTTAGAACGCCAAGAAATGAGAGATTTGCCCAAGTAAACGGCATAGCCAGTAATAGAACATCAACTATCCTCACAATTACCGTAGTCACTAATACAAAAACCCATCAATTGCAATGCAACATTTTTGGGAAAGAATAAACCATCTTCAAGATGGCCTTTAAGATATCGCAGAACTCGGTAGGCAGCTTTAAGGTGAAGATCAGTAGGATGAGCCATGAATTGACTGAGTTGTTGGACAGCGTGACTTATATCCCAACGAGTAATGGTAAGATAAAGAAGGTGGCCAACAAGCCATCTATAACGGGTTCATCCGGGTTGAGCAAGTCATCATCCTTAACATTGTTAGTAAAAGAAGGCTGGTCATCAAGGGGCATATCAGACTCAGCCGTGAGCATGCATTGAGCTTCTATAGGAGTAGAGACAGGTTGAAATCAAGGAACCAGGTGTCTTTAAGAATCTCAAACAGTTACTTCTTTTGACTGAGATGAAGACAATCAGCACGCCTGGCCACCTCAAGACCTAAGAAGTTGATCATTACCACACAAAATCATATCATCTACGTAGACCAAAATAGCCACAAAGGAGGAACCAGCAAGTTGAGTAAAGAGAGAATTGCCTGAATGTGATTTGGTGAAACTGTGAGCCAAGAGAAAGGTAGTGAGCTTAGCGAACCATTGTTGACTCGCTTGCTTGAGGCCATAAAGAGAGCGGTGCAACTTACAAACTTTACCAGTAGCAGATGATGGAAGAGATAATCCTAGAGGTGGTCGCGTGTAAACTTCCTCATGAAGATCGTCATTAAGGAAAGCATTATTAACATGCTGGTGATACAGAAACCATCCTTGTTGGACATCAACTACAAGTAATAGACGAACAATAGTGAGCTTGGATATGGGAGAAAATGCGTCCAAGAAATCAACACTATATGGTTGTGTATATTCCTTGACAACGTGACGAGTTTTATAGCATTCAACAGAGCTATCTGACTAGTATTTAATCTTGTAAACCCATTTACAACCAATGGTTCTTTTGTTGGATGGTAAATCAACAAGAGACCAGTGTTGTTGCGAGCTAAAGCCATAAGCTCATCATGCATAGCTTGATTCCAGCAAGAAGATTGAGCTGCTTCTGCACATGTGCGAGGCTAGTGAGAGCGCAGAAGTTGCGCACTAAAAACCTAATGGGAAACAGATAGCATGTGAAGTCAAATGTAAGAAGATAAGAGATAAAGACATGACCTTAGAGAGGTTGGAGAATGATGAGTAAGACCAGTTATAACACTATAAATATAATATAACAAATAGGTAGGCGCATGATGAGCTTTTGGTATGCAAGGCCGAGTTTCACCAGAGGGTGGATTTGATTCCACAGACCTGGGAAAAGGTAGAGAGCGGGGAGAAGTTAGGATTGGCAGCGAGCTGGGAATATGAGATGGTGGTAAGTAATCTAAGTCATCTGTGAGAGGCATAATCAAAGAAGCTAGGGATATAGTTGACACATCAGATTTTGACCTCATCTAGTAAATCCATACGCAGCGAGTATAATCGTCAACTAAAATGAGAAAATACTGGTATCCATCATGAGAAGGGAGGATATACTTGCCCCATACATCCGCATGTATCATAGCAAACTTAGATGTAGATCGACTATCATTTAAAGGGAACGGTTGACGTCTAACCTTAGCTAAGTGATACACATCGCAATGTCTATCAACATAGGAAGAAATGGAAGGGTAGGATTGTTGTAAAACACGTAACTTATGAGGTGGAAGATGGCCTAGATGGCAATGCCAAAGGTCTAGGTCGTTGTGTATCAGGCAAAGAGAGTTGGCTGTGTTAGGGTGGCTCTTAGGTCTCCTCTGATATTCAACCTCAAGCACGTAGAGCCCACACCGTTCTTGAGCCTCACCAATCATTCTTGAGCTCCCTGGGTCCTATATCATACAACGAAGACCCTCAAAACACAGTGAGCAAGGAGAAGACTGAAGCAATTTGCTAATAGAAACAAGGTTGAAGTTGAAAGCAAGAACCAAAAGCACACTGGATAATAAAAGCAGTGGATTCAATTGCACAAGACCAACATGTGTTGCTGGTGTTTGACTGCCATTAGGCATTCCTAATGATATATTTGATACTGGTGTCAAAGTCAGAAAATAGCTACGATCGCAAGCTATATGATCTGTGGCTCCGTAGTCAAGTATCCATTTCCCATCAAAATAAGAGGATGACACGGGGAAAGTATATCGGAGAGTACCTGACATAGGAAAATGATTAGATGCAGGTGACATAACAGTAAAAGCTCCAGCATAGCTAGAAGATGGTGTTGCAGCTGCAAGATTAGTAGGGACAGGTGCGGCTTGTTGCACCAAAGAAAGTAAGCCATTATACTACTCCTGAAAGAGGCACAACTTGTTGAACTCAGCTGCTAGACCATATGTCGCCCCCTGCGAAGGAAGTGCCCCAAGTATAGAGGTTGCCGCATTACAGGAGTAAGAGCCTCCTCTGTTCTGGTTGTTTCCAGATGAGAAATTACCAGGTTTCTTGTTTTGGTACTGAGAAGGCCCACATGGCTTATAATTCGGAGGAAAATTGTGCTTTTTAAAATACTTGTCTACCGTGTGCCCAAGTTTGTTGCAATACGTACACTGCGGTCGAGTAGATGTGTTATTCCAGAATCGCTTCCCTGCTGCGTTACTGTGAACCACAAAAGAAGAATCTGAGTTCTCCGAGATCATATTTGCCATAGGAAGAGTGGTCGTCGTGGGTTGCACACCTCTGCGTTCCTGTTGCAAAGTTAAGAACAAGGCCCGACTCATGCTAGGCAATGGATCCATCATCAGTATTTGCTCACAAACATTAGAATAAGTGTCATTAAGACCACGTAGAAATCCCATGATTAGATCACTAGATCAATAGCCTTTAACAAGACGATAAAGCTCACAACTGTCACCAATAGCTATAGAAGAACATTTACAGTGAGGATGTGGCCTATATTGCTCGAGTTGATCCCACAGAGCCTGATATTGAGCAAAATAGTCAAAGATGCTTAACGCACCCTGCCGTAAAGAGAAGATCTGCATTTGCAGATTAGACATCCTCATATTGTCCCATCAACCATATCTATCCTTAAGATCCTCCCATAAATTATATGCAGACTCAAACCACATGATATTCTGAGCTATTCGAGGTTCTACAGATCTAATAATCCAACTAGAAACCATAGAGTTGTTCCGCTTTCAAGATACATAGCGAGAATCATCGACAGAGGGAGTAGTGACAGTACCGTCGATAAAAATGATCTTATGCTTGGACTACAACGCCATCGCGCCAGGTGGCAAGAGCAGATTGGGCGAGGAGCCCTGCCAACTTCTCTCTCCTCACGCCCCCGGGTGTCAGCTGGTCGTTGGACGCCTCGACAGGGGCGTGGTGCCTCGGCCAACGTGTCCCGTTCTGATTGGGCCACGTCGGCGGAGCTATACAGTCAGCTTTTTTTTTTGAAAAATTTACGAAATGTGAGAAGTGGGTTTCGAACCCATGTCACAAGAGTATAATGAGGAGAACTTCACCATTGGGCTGCCACAATTTTTTGACAATCGTATTCAGCTTAATTATATTTAATATGTATAATGAATATTTTAAATGATGTAAATTCAAAAAAATTCGAAAAAATTCTAAAAAATTCTAAAAAATTCTAAAAAAATCGAAACAAATTCGAAAAAAATTCAAAAAATTTGAAAAAAATCAAAAAATTCGAAAACAATTCAAACATTCAAAAAATTCGAAAAAATTGAAACAATTCAGAAAAATTACAAACAAAAATCTAAAAATTATTTTTACTATTTTTAAATTTTCTGTCCAATCATAAGTTTTTAAATTTATTTTGATAAATTTATACAATTTTATGAATCAAAATAATTAGACTTTTTGGGTAAAAAATATTAAACACTATAAATTGTACCATTTTGCAATATTATGTTTGAAAAAATCTATATATACATGTATTTATGTATCTTAAAAATCATAAGCTCTAAATCGTTACCCTAACTCTAAAACCCTAAATCCTTAGTCCCTTACCCTAAAACCCTAAACCCTTACCCTTACCCTTATCCTAAAACCCTAAACCCTAACTATAGACTTATATATCTTAAAAATAATTTATATTTAATTTGCAATTCTACGAATTTATAATTGAAATTGTTATAAACAATTTTTTATTTTGAAAAATTCTTGTTTTGGTTGGTTCGAAATTATATTTAGCATTTTCGAAGTTATGCGAATCAATATTCGAGTTTAATACAGATAGCTGAATTTTAGAAAACTGAGTTGAAAAAAAAGCTGACGTGGCGTCCAGGGCGTGCACTGTAGCGAGGGCACCACTGTGAGCTGAAAACTGAGAGCAGTGGCGTGGCTGACGTG
>SOPF01025146.1:0-11172 GCA_012979155.1 Hypericum perforatum | reverse complement strand
GGCACCACTGTGAGCTGAAAACTGAGAGCAGTGGCGTGGCTGACGTGGCGCCCAGGGCGCGCACTGTAGCGGGGACACCAATGCGGATGGTCTGAGAGGTGGTTGTGTTTGTTGAGAAGTGTTGTAACCAGAACCACTGCCGAAATTTCATTAGGATGAAAATAGTGTGGATCTGCTTCTTCCAAGTGAATGGTTGTGGAAGCTCTCGTAGTAGAACCTATTCCAGGTGTCTCTGTTGATGACGCCATTTTTTTATATTATATTTCTATAGAGGATGGAGGACTAAATCAGAGTTGTGTGTGTGCTTTGATACCATCTTAAAGTTGATGAATTAAGAAAATAAGAAAATCCATAGGAAGGGAGCAAGGTTCGGAGGAAGAGACAGGAAGAAGACAAGAGACGGTGATGGAAAAGGGACTCCTCATTTCTCATTTCTCTGTACAAAACTTGAAGAGAAAAATTTCTATATATGTTTATCTCTTATTACAATATTTACATATATAGGAAAGTTCCCTCAGTGAAGGACAAAAATTATGTACTCACACCTCCTGGTCCTGATTTTCCCGTGTAGCTAATTTGGTCAGTGGACCCCACCAAATATTCCTCCCTCTGTTGTCACTAATTTGTCACAGACCTCCAGCTGACCCGGTAGAGTTTGGTTCTCGGATATGTATTTCCAAGTGGGATATTGCTCTTTAACTTCTTCTTCGTCCCTTGACAACACAGGGCACGAAGATGGAAAGGTGTCCGTTAACAGGCTGCCGCAATTGGAGGCTTGATGGAGGATGATTGCAATTAGCTTCATGGTCGGCGATGGTGCAATTTTCTGGAGAGCGAAGTGGTCGGAAAAGAGAGTCCATTGTGTTGGAGCGAGGAGGAGGATTCCTATTTTTAATTTTTTTTAATCTATGTCAGTTTTTTTAAGTTCTGTTTCACTACCACTATTTTGCCATGTCATCTCCGGTGATGACTCATTTTGTCAACGGTGGCCAGAGTAAAATACGGGAGTAGCTCTTTAGGTGTTTTTATAATACAGGGTGCAAAGTGTCTATTTCAAATAATACAGGATAATAAAGTCTTTAACTCTCTCTTTTGAATAGAGGTATTTGGTTTTTAAGGGTGCTGATGACGAGCCTCAGTTGACCAAGGAAAATGGTGAACTGGATTTGGTTTTGATAAAAATGGGCTGAATGGAGTTCTGTGGACTGTGGACAGATCTGCAAGATTTTCGGGCGGCCCAAACAAATGTCAAAGTGGAACAATGGTTACCCAACTATGAAGAAGTTCCCGGCCCAAAAATCAATATCCAAGATGAAAATAATCACGAAATTTTTTATCAGGAAATGTAACACTCTAGGTAAATTATCTTCATGCGATTTAGTGAAAAGCCCAGGGTTAACTGAAATGAAAAATAAGAGACCAACATCGCATTTCATTAAACAACATAATGATGACCATGGCAGAAATAAATCTAAACGGATAAGTGCGGATATTATATATTAATCTTAAGATCACTATCTGTGTTGCTACTTAGTTTTCTTTTGTTTATTCACGCGACATTGCGGGTATTAGGAGTAGGAGGCATAAAAAGTTACACGAAACTAGGTTACAAATCCAGTTCACATGAATCATACGATCAAAGCGGACTGTGTACCCAGTCATTTTATAATCATTTTGTCAATATTTAATATAGCTGGTACATATTGACCAATTCACTTGAATCACAATGATTAAAGTTGCAAGTCATTGGTCTTCGTTATTTTAATGTGTGATTACAGAGCCAACAGTCAGACCGTAGATATCAAATATTGACAAAATGATTTATAAAATGACTACTTAATTCTGAGTTCACGTCAATCACTTAATCAATTTGTAGCAAATGATTTTATATATATATAGCTTATTTTTTACAAACGCCCCAAAAAGTTCCAATTTGTACAATCAAATCAATTTTCTTAACAGGTAACAACAAAATGGATGCAAGCAATTTATACGACGCTACTGTTAGAGGAGACGACCAGTCGTTTGAAGGTCTCAACTCAGTAAACAATAAAATGATGGCCATGGCAGAAATAAATTTAGACGGATAAATGCGGATATTATATATTAATCTTAAGATTAGTATCTGCGTTGCTACTTAAATAGTTATCTTTTGTTACTTCATGCGACATGCACTCGCGGGTACTAGGAGTAGGAGGGATAAAAAAAATACACGAAATTAGGTTACAAGTACAATACTTATAAATTTATCACCACTTTTGTTATAACCGATATGAGACTACAATTGTTAAAAATATATTAAAACATATTGACCAGTCACATGAATCACACGATTAAAGTTGAGGGTAGGGGTGAGCATTCGGGATATCTCTATCCCGAAATCTCGAATATCGAATATCCCAAATACCGAATAGCAAAAAAACATCATCCCGATCTCGTACTGAAAAAATTTTGGGATAATCCCAAAATTTTCGAAAATACCGAAATTTCAATTAAAGTTGTATTCTAACTATACGGTTACATCAATAAAACGATGTCATTTTCATCCCCAAACTTGTACAACCAATTTCCAAGAGGCTAAACAGAGGTCCACCAGTCTTAAGACAATCCAATCTTACACCAAACGGATTCGATTATCCAAAGTACAGACCTAAATCAGAAACAAGCTCCATTTCCAGAAGATTTAGGAGCGAGCCATTTTTCAAAGGTCGATCCTACTCGGTTGCGATTTGGTCAAGCGTGCTTCACCGTGGGCTCATCGTTGGGAATAAACTATGAAGAAGCATATAATAGGTTAAACAAAATATTTAATTTACCAATAGTCCCAGACATAATAAGTGGGAAGTCTTTAATTAGTGATTTCTATAAACCAGAAATTAATTACATGGATCAAACTATAGATGAATCCAGAGGAACAAAAAGAATGAAACCAGAATTTGTGACACCTGATACCTCAGGAACAGAATTTTTAGGAAGAGAACCATGGGTCCCTGCTACAGCAATTTATCAGGGCGAATCAAATTTAAGGGAAAAAGGTTCTAGAATGCACATTGGACGATTATATAGTTCCAACATGTTATTAATAGAACAGCAAAGTCCACAACTATGGCAAGATGAAATTCTTGTTTGGGAACAAACAGTAGTAAGAGACTGGAAAACAAATAAAAGAGGAGATATAGACTTGGTCTCTTATTTAGAAACAACTCTAGGACCAACAGCCTTAGGAATATGGCAAAGTAAGAAAATTAAAGATCCCGAAGAAATCAATGTTATTAAATCATTAGGAGAGAATCCATATAATTTCACTAGCCAAATAAGAATCTTATTATTAGGAGTAGCTCCCGCAAAAGAAAATACCTTTATACAGGATACATCTATTAGAAATTTAGAACATTTAAGTATTACAGAGTTTAAGTATATAAAAAAATTTAGTTCTGATTTCGCTAGGTTATTATCTCAAACAGAAAAAGCTATAGAAGATGATTTACGTGACAAATATTTTGTTAAACTACTAGGAGACCTTGGTTGAATAATACACAAAGGATGGATTATAGAATGTGGAACATTAAAAGAAATAGGAATAAGACCAAGAATAACTTATGTTTTTAACAAATTAGAAGAAAAATGTTAAGAAACTACTATTCAAGAACAAATTAAAAGATAGGCTTGGGCTTTTTGTAAAACAACGATCTACACACCACAAGCTTATAGTTATTATGATAAAATGAAAAAGTTTTTTAGGAAAAGTACTTCATACAAAAAAGGAAACCTTGGAAAAATAAAAATAACTATATTGAAAAACGTAAGAATAGAAAATGTACATGTTTTATTTGTGGTGATCCTGACCACTTAGCAAATAAGTGTCCAAATAAACAGAAAAATATAGAAAGAGCCAATTTAATATAACAATTAGGAGATTATGAGATCGAAAATATTAAAAAAGACTCAGATAATGAATCAATATATAGTATAGTATCAGAAAATGATTAAGAAAGTACAAAAATAACATACACATATGAATGCAGAAACAGAAGTAGAATGTTATTATGAATAGATCAAAAATAGAGGTAATAGCCACTTACATTGTTATAACTGTAAATTATATCCTGCTATTGATAGAAGATATCAATGTAATAATTATTTTAAAGAAATATGTTTTATATGTATTAAAAAACTCTTTTATATAGAAACAGATTTACAAGGAAAAACAATAGGAACATCATCAGAAGAGATGATAAATAAAACATTTAAAGAAAAGGTTAAACGACATGAAGTAGAAATCGAACTAATAAAGTATAAAATAGAAAAAATTGAGGAGAAATTAGCTAAAGAAAAACATATAAAAAACGAAATCAGTAATATGGCAGAACAACTTCCTCCTGAAGAAACCTTTACAATTAGCAAATGTATAGCTAGCTTAATAATATTAAAAAGCCGCCTATGACTAGATAAAAATAAATATTTAGACTTAGATGCAATTTTAGACACAGGAAGTACCAAAAGTCTGATAGCTCACAAATTAGTTCCAGTATCTTACCAAAATCGTTAGAATATAATATGGTTACCATAATAGTAGAAAATAGAACAATGACTACAACACATTGCTTAGAATCAATAGGAATACATTTTATCGATTTTGCTGGAAACTATAGTATTAGATATGAATTACCACAAGTAAACATAGCACCTATTGAGACTAAAAGTATAGATTTTCTATAGGAATAAACTTTATTTGTAGCATGAATGAGAGTATTATAATTGCTCGTAATTATATAACTTTAAGCAATGTTTACTCCTTTCCTACAAACAAATATATTCAAACATCCAGAGCTCACTAGAAAGCGTGGTAGAAAACCCTCTTTAGAATTCTTAAAAGACTCCTCACAACATAAAATCCACCTAGAGAATGAAACTTATCAAGTATTAGGAAAAAGTCTCTCCTTAGAACTAGAAAATGGACCAAAAATATAAAATAACATAAATTATCTTATTATACAAAAATTAGAAAAATCAGGAATTTCACTATGATTTCTGACTATAAAAATAGTCATGGGGACTTTCTGATCTTCTAATTAAATTTTGTTTTAGCATTTCAGGAATTTGGCTTTGGAACTTCCCCTTATCGAGTGAGCTATAATCAATATTGGATGTAACTATTCTTATGTTTGGATTTTTAATTTGTATCTTTACTTTACATTTGGTTACATCTTCTCCTATAAACCGTGATTTTTCTATTTTTGTATAATAGGATAATTTATGCTATTTTGTATTTCTGGTCCCTTTTCTAGTTCTAAGGAGAGATTTTTCCTAATAGTTGATAAGTTTCATTCTCTAAGGGGATTTTATGTTGTGGGGAGTCTTTTAAGAATTCTAAAGAAGGTTATCCACTACGCTTTCTAGTGAGCTCTGATGTTTGAATATATTTGTTTGTAGGAATAGAATAAACATGTTTGCTTAAAGTTACACCATTGGGAGCAATTGTAATACTCCCCATTCAGGCTACAAATAAAGTTTATTCCTAATAGAAAATCTGTACTTTTCTTTAAATATTTCATTTATCATCTCTTCTGATGATGTTCTTATTGTTTTTCCTTGTAAATCTGTTTCTATGTGAAAGAGTTTTTTAATATATATAAAACATATTTCTTTAAAATAATTATTACATTGATATCTTCTATCAATAGCGGGATATAATTTACAGTTATAATAATGTAAGTAGTTATTACCTCTATTTTTTATTCATTCATGATAACATTCTACTTCTGTTTCATATATGTGTAAGTTATTTTTATACTTTTTTGATATTTTTGTTTGTATGTATATATATGTATATGTATATGTGTGTGTATATATATATATATATATGTATATGTATATATACATATGTATATCTATGTATATGTATATATATATATATATTTCAATATTTGAGATTTTGGGATCAGGATTTTCAGGATCGGGATTTTATTCAACAGGGGTTTTTCAAAAACTTCAGGAGTATCAATATTCGATAGTATTTTGGGATATTTCAGGATTTTACCGAAATACCAAGTACTAAATCATAATTTTCTTCACATATATATAGATACATATATATATAGACATATACATATACATAGATATACAAGCCATGGATCTTTGTTATTTTTGGTGTATGATTTCATAGACAATCGTCATGGAGTAGATATCATATATTAAAAAATGATCATAAAATGACTATGTATATCTGAGTTCACATCAATCACTTATAATACTCTCTCATCCGCTGCTAAGACTATCCGCACCCCTGATCTCATTAGAGTGTCGTATCTTCGCTCCATGTTAGCGATGACTCTGCTCTCAGTTTTCAGTCCACACTCCTAACCTTGTTCAGTGTCGTGCCCCTTATCCATGTCAATTTTTTTCAGCTCTTTTTTTTATAAATTCAGCTAACTGTACTGAACTCGAATATTATTTTGAGTATCTTAAAAAATGCTAAATTTAATTTCAAACCAACCAAAATAATAAATTTTTTAAAATAAAATATTACTTATGAATAATTATAATTACAAATTCGTGGAATTCCAAATTAAATAGAATTTAAGGTTTAAAATATATAAGATTATGGTTAGGATTTTAGGGTTACGGTAAGGGTTTAGGGTTTAAGGTATTTAAGATACATAAACTCATATATACATAATTTTTTCAATTAGATAATTATATCAAATTATATAATTTATCTCAAATTACATAATTTGAACAACATAAATGAGATTATTATATACAACTAATTTTATAAAAATATTAAAAATATTATAAAATATATCATTTGAACATAATATTGCAAAATGTTACAAATAATGTTGTTAATATTTTTTAAGAACAATAAATTATGGACTGCACAATTTTAATCCCAAAAGTCAAATTATTTGGATACAAAAATTTGTAAAAAATCATCCAAAATGTAAAAAAATGTTTCAAATAGAAAACTTGAAAATGTGAAATAATTTAAAAATTCTTTTCCAATTTTTTTCGTTTTTTAACTGAATGTGCATTGACTTGGTTGACCTAGCTAACGTGGCCCAATCAGAACAGCTCACGTTGGCCAGGGCGTTAGCCTGGCCGTGGGTGTCATGACCCAAATCCGGGCCGCTGACATGGCGCTGGGTCACGCTCTCCAAACCGAAGAGCCGCAACCCAGCCAGCCTCATACATACACACATATCGAATTGCGGAAGCGTAACTCATATGCAGAAGCGTACTTCATATATATTACATATACATTACAATATTCTCATACATAATACTTACAATTTTTCTTGCATAATTCCAAAGTCATACAAAACCAGGATTTACAATATGTACAATGGAGCGACTCTACTAGATCACAAAAGAGAAATACCATCCAGAGACTTCTAGAAATCCAGAAAGACAATGGTTTCTCATGATTGAACAGATAACTCTTCGGACATCAAACGAACTTATACTTCGTCACCTGTGGAGGAGGGGGTAAGTACTTGGAAGTACTTAGTAGAGGATATTAAAACTAACCTATAATTAACTAACCAATCACATACATAGACTCAAATTCATGCATAAATAATTGGTGCAAAATTAACATTTAGCACAACATAAGTAATTTAATCATAAATAAATGACAAACTCATAATCATACACATAGGCACATTCCGATCCGAATAGGTATCGCGAATGCCATATCATATTCATATATCATACACATAGACACGTTCCGATCCGAATAGGTATCGTGAACGCCACATAAATGGATGGACTTCGGATAGGTCTAGAATGTGTCACTCCTTCTCACAACACAGGGATACCATATCTTATAGCGCTTTCATAATCAAACTCCGCCGGCCATATCATAATCGTAACAAATCCAATGTATCCCTAAAACATGTGCACATGTGCCAACATCCCCGGTTGGTCACGGGTAGACCTCATCGTCCGCCATCTCACAAATAGACACACATATACCATACATAAATTTGTAACCTCACATCACATTTTCATAGTCCAAAGACTCATGATTTCCAAAACCATGCATAAACCAAAATCACCAAATCACACACAAATAAAAGACTCATATTCACACTTTATCATATAACCACATAATCATCATATCAACCAACAACACAAGTTTATAACAATTAATGCTAGTCAAAACAGAGGTTAGGGATAATATCTCCCTACCTTAATCCAAATTGTCCAAATGCTCCAAAAGTTTCCACACACCACTTCATGATCCACGTTGCTCAAATGCCAAAGTGCGATCAACTAAACAATAAGAGTAACCTCCTATCAAACATCATCCTCTCAACACAAGGAAAATGGCAAAAATCATACTTAAGTCTCTAATATCCAATTCCTTCACAAGTTCTCTAAATTATGCACAAGGGTCTTTAAATCCAACACCAAAGTCTCTAAAATCACATTTATACACCAACCCTCCAAAATATGCATAATAATCCTCCTATCTCATCATTAATGACTAGATCAACATCAACTCTCCTCATATCATCAACCAAACCTCAATATCCATATATGCTCTTCACTAAGGTTTTAACTTAAGGTTTTCCAAAATAATACACAAAAATCCTCCAATCACAACCTCAAAGCATAATTCACCATCTAAACTTATCACATCTTCCATTTAAACTCTCAAAACCTCAAGCTCCAAAAATTCATAAATCTCAAAAGTTGCTCAATCATCACAAACTTACACCAACTTAAAGATCATCACAAGATCTATACTTATATTCAATAAACTTAAGCCTAGAAATCACTTACCAAGCTTCAAATCAAAGGAAAACCCTTTCTCCTTCTTCTCCTCTCTTCTCCCACGTTTTCCCCTTCTCTCCCTCTCTCTCTCTCTGTTTTCAATGGATGAGCACAAGTGATTCCACTCACAAGCCTCTCTTAGATATTTTCATTGAAAACTTACCATAAATGGTAAGTTTACCAATCAACTTTTTTCTCTTTTGATCCTCAATCTTTCAAGTCATTCTTTAACACTCCTAAACCTCTACATAAGTTTTAACAAGTCCTCAAATCAACCCTTAAGCCATATTTACCACATTTCTCATCATTTGGCAAAATCTCTCAATTCTTACGAATACGTACTTAAAACCGAGCTCCTAAGAACTTTCCCATGATCCTATCAACCAAGTTCTCAAATGTCAAAACTTTCTTAACCAAATTGTAGTTCTGGATGTTACGAACATCCTCGAATTGGAATCACTCAAATTGGAAGTCGTATGAAGAAGTTATGAATTTTTGAAGAAAATGGTACGTAGCCCAGCGCCCGCTTGCCAGCCCAGCGCCCACTTGCCTCTGTTTCGGAAAAAATCTGTAACTCCCCAGCGGTCACTGGCCCTTCGAGCGCCCGCTGGGTTCCACTCTCGAATAAACTCAAATCAGTAAAGTTGTAGATTTAAGTCTTACGGATCTACTCGTTTTGGAATCGCTCGATTCCGAGTTCGTATGAGAAAGTTATGATTTTTCTACCAAAATGCGACGAACTCAACTAACGCGGTTTTAAAACCGACCTACACAAAACAACCAAACGGTCGGACCAATGGTCGCAACCAAGACAAAGTTTACGAGGGTCATAACAGTCTCCCCTCCTTATAAAATTCGGTCCCCGAATTTGCTTAACATAAACCGACCTACTTGTCAAACAAACAAACTAACTTACTTATAACACAAACGGATGAGGGTGTAATGGTTTCCCCTCCTTAGGAACTAACCAAATACATTGGTAAATGAGCGTTTAGCCCACACAACATAACCATTAGAAACTCTCTACTTCTGAGTTTCTAAACTTTACATTCCCAAAATCCCAAATGATTTCATATATCTTATACATAGCTTACCCTCTTTCCAAATCTCATAACACCTTCAATCGAAGATACATAAGAAACACACTTGAACCCCAAATTCAAATCCAATATCCCGTCTTCTTTTATCCGATTATGAAATCCATCTGCTCTAAGCTTCCAAAGCTATTTTTCAAATCAATTATCTTCTCAACCATGATAATCTACGAATTCCACATTCTTACATCATTTCTTAACAACTTTCTCCAAATATACCAATAATCCAAACTTCTGGCCATACCACAACTTACACGATACCATCTGACTATCCTGATAACCGTTATTGCATGAGAAATCCATCAAAGACAAATAAGGTTCCCAACCTTTGACAAAGTCAATCATACATAATCGTATCGTACTCTCGAAAGATTATATTACTCTGTCTGTCTCTCCGTCTGAGAATGAAATACTATGACAAATATCCAAATGAATACCCATAACATCTTCAAATTCCTTCCAAGACCAAGATATAAGATATGTCCCCCGAATGAAGACGTTAGAGATGAGAATCCCATATAGAAAAATTATATAGCCAATGAATAACTGAGTAGATTTAGAAGCATCATGCGGACTCTTAATCAGTAGAAATATGCAGACTTTGACATCCGATACAAGATAATCCAAACTGAATCAAATTAGAAATCAAAAAGCGTACCAATAGATCCATCAAAAACCATTCTTATTTCCACTCTAGAATATCCAACGGTTGCCACAAAATCCCTGATATTCTTATTCATACCATTACATCAATAATTATGCCTCACATCATGATGCATTTTCGTAGATCCCAGATGCATACCATAGACAAACTCTCATAATACATACTATCCCAGATGATATGAAGAAAGACCATATTGTCTCTTCTTACATCTTCCATGTCAGATACGACCATCCGAATACCATAGTATATAACACCATTTAAACTAAGATCAAATTTAGGCAATTCATCTTCTTCAACTTTTCCGACCATCTTCATTCATCTGTAGTTCCAAAATTTATCATGATGAGTTTGCACATGTAACTCTCTTAATAGTTCCGACTCATTTTCATCAACACTGTTGTCAACTCTAACCCTTGGTTGACTGTCTCATATATGTTTGAAATCAAAGATACAAAGACCACTGACATATCAGACTTACCACTGAAAATATCTGCCATAATGTCAACCCCGAGTAGAATACACAGCAAAGACAACAGAATTCAGATATATGGTATAATCCACCTGAACAGAATTTATCCTCATTAAACAACCCCAAACAAGATAACCATCATCGTTCTCATCCTTAATCTTAAT
>SOPF01025144.1:3547-52097 GCA_012979155.1 Hypericum perforatum | reverse complement strand
AAAGAAAAAGAAGTAAAAAAAATGAATGAGAAAAAGAAAGAAAAAGAAAAGAAAGAAAAAGAATGTGAAGTTGAATAAGCATAAGTCTAGGTAAAACTTGAGCTTCTTGGTCTTTGTAAATTGGGATATTGGGGAGTGTACGTTTATTATATTTGGTGAGGATGTTTTAGATTAGACGAGTGACTGCTTAGTTCATGTATTTAGCCCTTGGATTGGGTGGTTTAGCCACTTTCCATATATTTTTACCGCACCCTGACCTTCAGCCCCATTACAATCCGATGAAAAAGCCCCCCATCATTGACAACTATTGCGATTTTTAGATAGCGCTGAGTAGGACGTAGGATGCTTTGAGATATTGACCTGTATGCGAGTGATAGGAAAGTTGACCTTACACATTATATGAGTGATACACTTTATTATCCTCGAGAGTTAACCTTCTAGTGTCTTTTACATAGAGTTAACACTTGTTTAAACAATAGAGTATCGAGGTGTCTACTAGTTTGTAGTGCTTTGTGTTTTGTAATTGATGAACTTACTAGGTTTATGATGAGATTTTAATATAAGTTGTTGTTTTTGAGAGAAGTTAAGTATTGATCAAGTCGTGCCAAGTCTTTACCTCGTTATGTGTTTGTGTGTGTGTTTGTGATTTTTGTGTTGTTCTTATCCGCATTTGAGTCTTGCTTGGGGACAAGCTAAGATTCAAGTGTGGGGGTGTGATGAGTGCTTAAAACACTCATTACTTGTGTCCATTTTCTAGTTCGTTCTTACTTTTTTAGGTTGTTTTATTTTAGTTTTAGTTATCTTTGTCTTAGTTTTCTTTATTTTATGTTTTTAGTTGTGTATTTTGTTTTTCATTATGTTTTATAGTTTTTAGGAGCTAAGTCGAGGAAATGGATGATGACCGAGCTAGATGAGCGGATGCATGGATGAGAGGAATGACGCGAAGGCAAAGAAGAGCAACGCTGAAGACGTGGCACACGCCAGAAGAAGGTGGTGTATGCTAGAAATGCACCAGAAGCAAACAACCACGAACAAGAACGACCAGACACGAATGACTGAGCACCTAAGACCTGGCGCACACTAGGCATAGTTGGCAAGCACCTGAGGATCTGGCGCACGTCAGGCACAGTTGGTGCATGCCAGACCAGACAGTGACAGAGCTGCCACTTGCCTCTTTGAGTGGAAAATACTAGAGGGGGCCATGCACTCGGGAATTTTGGGCTTCTTGTGACCTTGGCGGACCAGTGTGGAGTAGAGGGTGGATAGTTGTTAGGATATTATATTAGTTTATATTAGTTTTTACTTTTGACTTTTGTTTTATGTTAATAATGAACATTAGTGTAGAATAGACAAGGGGAGTGTGAGAGAGAGGTGTGCAGCACGAACTTGGGCCATCTTTCTGTGAAGAATGTGAGGAAGAAAGCTAGCTTCAACTTGTAAAGCTTTCTTCACTTAAACTCTTCATTTAGTTAATTAATGCTAAGTATGTTCATGTTTATGTGTATATTGTTCTTTGCAAGTATGTGTGAGTAGTTAATCTTTGAGTTTGGTGACTTAAAGCCACTACTTAGTCACGGTTTAGAGGGTTAAAAACATGATGAACATGTCAAACTAACGAACTTAATGCCATGCTAAACTTGCTTGATCACCAAGGTTAGAAGTTAGTTTAAACTTGAAACCGAGAGGAGATAGTTTAAATGGAAAGGTTAGTTAGATACGTTGCTGGTTCGAGTTGCTAATACTCTTACTCAGTGATTTATTGTCCTTAAAGTGATGCATATAGTTGGTTCTTTGCTGTGCTTAGTTGGTTTTTGGGGTCGAGAGAACATCTAACCATTCTAAGCATGGTAAAGAAGCAATTTAGGCCATTCTAGCACGAGAGTGTAGTTTGGTTGATTTCGAAACACTAGGACCATGTTATGTATTTAGTAAACCTTCTAAATTCGATGATTATTGTGGTTTTAAGTTCACCTTGCTCATTTGTGTATATTAAGTTGTTAAAAATCTGTTAGAAAACCAAACCTTCAAGTAACTAAGTTCATACTTTGTAGATTAGTAAACTGACTTAGAATGAGTGTTTCCATCAAACCACTTCATAAATTGATCTTAGACAAGTTACAAATTCTAGCTGA
The DNA here is from genome assembly GCA_012979155.1 of Hypericum perforatum. NCBI lineage: Eukaryota > Viridiplantae > Streptophyta > Magnoliopsida > Malpighiales > Hypericaceae > Hypericum > Hypericum perforatum. The sequence goes on along the minus strand of SOPF01025144.1, from coordinate 49,965 downwards.
AGCTTTAAACTCGGTCCTTGTGGGACGATTTTACCTTAATTACTCATTTGTGCAACTCTGCTTAAAAAAACTATTGTGTTGGCGCACGCCAGAAATTGGTGGCGTAAGCCAACTTTGGCCATCCGAGGCAAAAATTCTCATGCCAGAAGAGTTGGCGTACTCCAACTCTTCTAAATCGTTAAACTTGGCGCACGCTAGACATTGTTGGCGTATGCCAGGTTATCTAGGCAGACGACCTATCGTCTAGAAAAATAGCAGGAAACTTATAAGGATAAGAGCAGACCCTCTCGAAAGAGAGTGCGGAACAGTAGCATGTTAAGGAGCCTTTGTCATGAAAGGAAGAGGCAATGGGATCTTGCAATTCCCATCGCAGAATTCATGCATAATGGAGCAAGACATCGCTCAACAAGAGAGTCCCCTTTCTCTTTAGTTTATACAAAGGTCCCTAACCACATCGTTGATGTGTCTAGCATTTGCAAGCCACCTAAAGCCAATGCCACGACTGTTACCTTTGCTAAGTACATGCAAGAAGTGTTGGAAGCAGTTAAGAATAGGCTTGCTATAACATACGCAAAGGAGAAAGCTCGTATGGATGCAAAAAGAAGGGAGCAAATTTTCTAACCAGGAGAAGAGGTGATGGTGTACTTCAGAAAGGAGAGGATGCCTTCAAACCTGGGTGAAAAATTACAACCGAAGAGGTTCGGGCCTTACAAGATGCTAAGAAGAGTGAATGACAATACTATATCATCAACCTGCCTGAAAAGTATGGCATTTCCAAAACATTTAACGTGGCGGATTTGATACCATACTACAATTCCTAGCCATTGCCATCACATCTAGTAACTCGAGACGAGTTGATTCTTAAGAAGGGGAGACTGCAATAAGACTGTGCAAGACCAATCGTGCAAGTGCAAGCTACGTTCGTGATCATTCTATGTGTGCATGTGTGTGCATGGCTATATGGAGCTTCGGTCAACTTTGTATTATTATCTGCATTAATTTTCATTTGGTTGTAATAAGTTAGACGAGGAAACTTTCTATTTTTCCTTACCATTGCTAGGAGGGGTTGGCAACCAATAATGAGAGGAATGAATGTGTGGTTAAGCTGGTCCATTTATGGTATCCTAGTGTTGTGAGAGGGAGTGACACATTCTAGACCTATTCAAAGTCCATCCATGATATGATGTTTGCGATTCCATATTCGGATCGGAATGTGGCTATGTGTGTGATTATGAATTCGTCTTTATTACGATTGAATTACTTGTGATGTGCTAAATATTAATTTGGAACATTTGTCTATGCATGAATTTGTGTCAATATATCTGGTTGGTTAGTTAATTATAGGTTAGTTTTAATATCCTCTTCTAAGTACTTCCAAGTACTTACCCCCTCCTCCACAGGTGACGAAGTTTAAGGATCGTGACATCCGGAGAGTCTTTGTTATTTATACGTTTAAAATCGTTGTCTACTTCCGGGTTTTGAAGTCTTTAGATGGTATTTCTCTTTTGTGATCCAGTAGAGTCGCTCCGTTGTACACATTGTGGGACCTTATGTATGAATTTTAGAATTTAGAATAAGAATGTTGTAATGTATATGTAATATATATAAAATATGTTTTCGCAAATGATTACACTTCCGCACTATAATATTCGATATGTGTGTATGTATGAGGCTAGTTGGACCACGGCTCTTCAGTTTGGAGAGCGTGGCCCAGCACCATGTCGGTGGCCCGAATTTGGGTCGTGATAGAGTTGGTATCAGAGCCCTAGGTTAAAAGAGCTATAAAATTATCTGAGCTTTGAGTTATCAAAACTATAAGTTTATCAGAGCTATAGGTTTGTAGAGCTCTAAATCTGTCAAACTTAAGTTGAGTTTGAATTATGTGTTATGTATAATGGAGCATAGGATTTGTCATGTCTTTGTCCTCTTCTGTGTGTCAATTCTTTAGTGTGCCTAAGTCTGATCTATCGATATAAGAAGAGGTAATAGTTACCTCTATGATTCTGAGATGGCTAGGAGAAATTGATTTTGAATTGTCTGAAGGTTACTGAGCTACACAGTCAAATGTGGGAAAGAAGAATGAGTTGGAAATGTTTTGAGTATCATCTTGAAAGTTGGATTTGCTGGTTGAGTTCAGAGTTGAGCAAGCTCAAAGAGAAAAGCTTGGTAAGATGATTCTTGGGGATTGAGGTAAATTCTAAGACTCTGCGATATTAGAATATATAAAGGAGTTGAGTTTAAGTGATGTACGGAATGCATTGGATGTGTTTGACCTATTTTTGAAAGATAAATTACGACTGAACTTGGCATGTGCTTCGCTAAAGTTTAGTTGGCAAAACAGAATTTTTGTATATGCTTGTGGACATGAGTGACTTGTATATAGGGTATATACATGTAGAATATTTGTTAACAAATCAAGTGTTTAAAGGATTTGGGTTACTTCGTTACTTTTGGATGATTCGATGTTAAAATGGGTATGGACCGGTTATCACGCCAGCATATTACGCTGGATTATTTTAAATAAGATTGTGAAGTTTAAGTCTGAGAGTGAGTCAGAATATATATATTAGGGTGATGATTCCACCAAGGCTTACCTTATGTTTGAAGGTTTCCAGATTGTTAAAGAGACTGAGATAGATAAGGAACATATCTGATTTTGATATGACCATATGGTATGGTATCTGCTAAGTTAAGAAAGTTAAAGATTAAATTCCAGAATTTGATATTTGGTCTAGTATTGCACTGTGGAGTGCTCTGATGATATTATTCAGAAGAAGGTTGAGAGTTTGAAATCATATGTTGATTATCGGTAACTCAATAAGGTAACAATTTGCCATTAGTATCCTATTTCGTGTATTAATGATTCGTTGATTAGTTGTGAGATGCCAAATGGTTTTCAAGATTTTCGTGAGGTCAGGGTACCAATAGTTGAAGAATAGAATGGAAGATATGTGATCGAGATAGTTATCAGAACTCGGTATGGATATTGTGAATTTTTGGTTAAGCTATTTGGTCTTATGGATACTTTGGATTTCTTTATCAGCTTGATGAAGTAGGCATTTAAGCTACTTTGGATCATTTACGGTAGTCTTTATCGATGATGTATTAGTTACCAATGAACTGAGGAAGAACATGGAAGATATCTTATAATTGTCTGAAGACATTATCGAATAATCAGTTATATGACAAACTTCTAAGTGTGAATTTTTGGTCACAAGGTGTGGCATTCGCAGGATGAGTTATTTCTAAGGATGGATTGATGGTTGATCCAAAGAAAATAGAAACTATGGTTAATTGGTCAACTTCTACAAATATTATGGAGGTATGAAGCTTTCTTGGTTTAGTTAAGTATATGACATCTCGTAAAAGGATTTTCTACTTGGGCCATTATATTGACTTAATTGACTCAGAAGAATATGAAGTATGAGTGGATAGAAAATTGTGAGAGAAGTATTCAAGAGATAAGTACTTACTGACTAATACAAGAATTTTGGCTTCATTGGTTGCAACTGGGAAATATTTGGTATATTAAGATACTTCTATTTTGGTCTGGGATGAATATTGATGCAAGATTGGAATTCAATTGTGTATGCCTATAGACAGTTGAAGAAGTATGAGCAATGAGATCTGAATATGAGACAGAATAGATGGATGGAATTTTGAAGGATTGGGAAAGGATATAGTGATGGTTATCTTGGTTGTGGTTGCTTAATGAGGTTAAGTTGTGTTCAGATGGATTATGTCAGATTTCTAAATTATGTTATCTTTGCTATGTATTCTACTCGGGGTTGATATTATGGCTGATGCTTTCAGTGGTAAGTCTGATATGTCAGTGGTCTTTGTATCTTTGATTTCAAACATATATGAGATAGTCAACCATGGGTTAAAGTTTACAATAGTGTTGATGGAAATGAGTCTGAACTGCTAGGAGAGTTATATATGCAAATTGATCACGATAAATTGTAGAACTTCAGATGAATGATTTTTGAGTTGATGAAGATGGTTGGAAAAGTTGAAGAAGATGAATTGCCTAAATTCGATCTCAGTTTAAATGGTGTTTTATATTATGGTATTCGGTTAGTCGTATCTAATGTGGGAGATGTAAGAAGAGACAACATGGTCTTTCTTCAAATCATCTGGAATAGTATGTATTGTGAGAGTTTGTCTATGGTATGCATCTGGGATCTATGAAAATGCATCATAATATGAGGGGTAGTTATTGATGCAATGATATGAATAAGGATATCATGGATTTGTTGCAACCGTTGGATATTCTAGAATGGAAATAAGAATGGTTTTCGATGGATCTATTGGTAGATCTTCTGACTTTAAATTTGATTTAGTTTGGATTATCTTGTATGGGATGTCAAAGTCTGCATATTTCTACCGATTCAGAGTATATATGATGCTACTAAGTCTGCTCAGTTATTCTTTGATTATAATAGTTGTCTATATGGAATTCTCATCTTTGTCGTCTCTGAATTGAGGGATATATTTTTACATCTCAGACTTGGAAGAAATTTGAAGATGCCATGGGTATTCATTGGATTTTGGTCATAGTATTTCATCTTCAGATAGTTGGACAGTCAGAGCAATTCAATTCTCGAGGATATGATGCTATCATGTATGATTGATTTTGTTAGTAATTGGAAATCTTATTTGTCTTTGATGGAATTCTCATGCAATAATGGTTATCAGAGTAGTCAGATGGTATCATATGAGTTATGGTATGGCCAGAAGTTGAAATCATTGGTATATTGGGAGAAAGTTGATGAGAAACAGTGTGTGAATATGGAACTCTTAGATAATCATGGTTGAGAAGACAATTGATTCAGAAAATAGCTTTGGAAGCTCAGAATAGATGGATTTCATAACCGGATAAAGGAAGAAAGGACATTGGATTTGAATTGAGGTTCAAGTATGTTTCTTAAGTATCTTTAATGGAAGATGTTATAAGGTTGGAAAGAAGGATAAACTAAATTTAAGATGTGTGGAATTATTTGGAATTTTGGAATATGAGGATTAGAAGCTCCGAAGTAGAGAATTTCTGTTGGACAAGTTTGATATGACCCTCATGTGGTAGTGTGTCAATAAGTTAGTTCATTTGATTGGTGAGTAAATTAGTTGTTTGTATATTATGTAAATTGGTCTTTTGATAAGCAAATTCGGGGACCGAATTTTACAAGGAGGGGAGACTATTATGACCCTTGTTAACTTTGTCTTGGTTGCGACCACTTAGTCCGACCTTTGGTTATTTTGCTTCGATCGGTATTAGAACCGTTGTGATGGATTCATTGACCTTTGGAGGAATAAGTATAACCTTTTTATATGAACTTCAAATTGGATGATTCCAAGTTGGAAAGATCTGTAACACATTAGTCTACGACTTTTGTGATTCAAGTTTTGTGATTTGAGCCTTGTGTTTTGGAGATTTGAGTGAATTTTGGGTGGGTTAGGAATGATAGACTTAGTTCGTCAATTTTTGATAGAAAAATCATAACTTTCGCATACGAACTCAGAATCAAGTTATTCTAAGACGAGTAGATCCATAAGACATATATCTAAATCTTTGATGATTTTGAATTTTTTGATGATTTTTGAAGTTTTGGAACGGGTAACCGGATTTTAGGGCCAGCGATCGCTGGGCGGTACAGTGGTCGCTGGGCTGCGTACACTTTTTTTCAAAAATTCATAACTTCCTCATTCTAGCTCCGATTTAGGTGATTTCAATTTTGAGGAGATTTGTAACATCTAGAACTACAACTTAGTGAAGATAGTTTTGACATTTGAGTAATTATTTGATGGGATCATGGGAAAATTCTTAAGAGCTTAGTTTTAGGTAAGATTTTTATCGGTATTGGGAGATTTTTCCTAACGGTGAGCAATGTGGCAAATATGGATTAAGACTTGATTTGAGGAATTATTAGAACTTAAGTAGAGGTTTAGGAGTATTGGAGAATGACTTGAAAGGTTGAGGACCAAAGTAGGAAAAAATGGCAAGTGGCTTATGGAGGTTATTACCATTTATGGTAAGTTGATGGAAATATCTAAATGGATGACATAGGCCTGCTCATTTGTGCTCATCCAGCTGAAACAAGAGAGAGAGGAGAAAAACATGAGAGAAGAGAGGAGAAGAAAGAGAAAGAAGATCCTTGACTTTGAAACTTGGTAAGTTGATTTTAGGCTTAAGTTTATTGAAAATAAGTGTAGATCTTATGATTATGTTGAAGTGGATGTAAGCTTGAGTGGATTGAGCAACTTTGTGATTTTTGAGTGATTTGAAGTTTGAGGTATGTTGAAGATTGAATAGAGATATAATGATTTAGATGTTGAATTATGCTTTGATGATGAGATTGGAGGGTTGTGTAAATTTTGGTAAACTCTTGGTATGAACTTGATGAAGAGCATGTGTGGAGATTGGGGTTTGGTTGATGATTTGAAGAGGTTTGATGTTGATCTAGACTTTGGTGAGGAGATGAGAGGCTATTATGCATAATTTGGAGACTTTGTGTAGAAATGTGATTTTAAAGACTTAGGTATAGATTTTCCATATTTTCTCATGTTTGAGAAGTTGTGAATGATAGAAAGTTGTTTTATTTGATTAGTTGATCATCTTTTGGAGTTTGAACACTGAAGATTGTAAAGTGATGTTCGAAGCTCTTTTGGAGTATATGGACGATTTGGTTAAGGTAGAGAGATATTATCCCTAACCTCTGTTTTGACTAGCATTATTTGTTATAAACTTGTGATGTTGGTTGGTATGATGATTATGTGGTTATATGATGGATTGTGAAAGTGAGTCTTTGTTTTGTGTGATTTGGTGATTTTTGGTTATGCATGGTTTTGATAAATATGAATCTTGTGGATTATGAATACAAGGTTTTAAACATTATGAATATGTGTATGATATGTGTAAGTCAATTTGTGAGATGGTGGACGATGAGGTCTGCCCGTGACTAACCGGGGATGTTGGCACATGTGCACATGTTTTAGGGATACATTGGATTTGATACGATTATGATATGGCCGGCGAAGTTTGATTATGAAAGCGCTATAAGATATGGTATCCCAGTGTTGTTAGAGGGAGTGACACATTCTAGACCTATCCGAAGTCCATCCATGATATGACGTTCACGATTCCATATTTGGATCGGAATGTGGCTATGTGTGTGATTATGAATTCATCTTTATTACGATTGAATTACTTGTGATGTGCTAAATGTTATTTTGGAACATTTGTCTATGCATGAATTTGTGTCAATGTATGTGGTTGGTTAGTTAATTATAGGTTAGTTTTAATATCCTCTACTAAGTACTTCCAAGTACTTACCCCCTCCTCTACAGGTGACGAAGTTTAAGGATCGTGACATTTAGAGAGTCTTTATTATTTATACATTTGAAATCGTTGTCTACTTCCGGTTTTGAAGTCTTCAGATAGTATTTCTCTTTTGTGATCCAGTAGAGTCACTCCGTTGTACATATTGTGGGACCTTATGTATGAATTTTAGAATTTAGAATAAGAATGTTGTAATGTATATGTAATATATATAAAATATATTTTCGCAAATGATTACGCTTCTGCACTATGATATTTGATATGTGTGTATGTATGAGGCTGGTTGGACCACAGCTCTTCGGTTTAGAGAGCGTGGCCCAATGCCATGTCGGTGGCCCAAATTTGGGTCGTGACATTTCTCCATCTTCCCATTTTCTCTTCTTAGTGATGAGTTCCTTTAGAAACATGGCATAGTGTGGAACTTGATCTAGCATCTCCAAGAATGAGACACTAATCTGAATATTCTTCATTTTCTCCATGAAACGGAGAAATTTTTCATCCATCCCCGACTTCGCTTTACCCTCTGAGGATAAGGCAGAATAGGGACCATTGGTGGTGGCGGTACGTAAACTTGTTCTTCCTCTGCAACTTTTTCTTTTGGGACTTTATCCTTCAAAACTTCTTCCTCATTATCCTTGTTTGGACTTTCCACTATACTCTCCTTAGCCTTCTTTTTGACTAACTGAGAAGCTAATTCCTTGCCACTTCTTAAGAAGATTACATTAACTTGGCCACGAGGATTTGCTTCAGTAGAACTTGGGAGAGAGCCAGATGCTCTTTGTGCATTTGTCTTTGCAATTTTCCTAAGTTGTACTTCCATGTTACGCATGGCAGTTGCTTGCCCTTTCAGAAATTGTTCTAAATTGTTCTACCTAGCTTCCTGGGCCACTAATGCCTTTAAGATTTGACTTTGGTTATTGGAAGATTCTCTCGTTTATTGGATGAATTTCTCAACCTTGTCAAATATGTTCTCAAGGGCCACCATTCTTTCTCCTAAGAATCCACGTGGTTGAAAACCAGGTGGTGATCCTTGTTGCGCGACACATAAAGACAATCCTTTATCAAGAATGATCACCATATTGTCATCGTTGTTTCTTTCTTTCCATGAGAAGTTAGGGTGGTTTCTCCATCCAGGATTGTATGTAGAGGAATATGGGTTGTTTACCATTTGGTTTCCTCCTTGTCCTTGACTACTCACGAAGTTGACCTGCTCTATTGGTTGGCTCATCATCGCATATTGATTAATCTCGTAGCCAGTGTTGCCACATGCTTCGCAATGTTGTTGTAAAGCAACAATATCAACTTTGTTTAGAGTCAAATTGTGCAATTGCTTTGCCATCAAGTCTAATTGTGCTTGAAAAGATGAGGAAGAATCAAGTTCAATAATTCCTCTTCTCTCACTCTGCTCAGTTACCTCCGTTAACTCTCTATTGGGTTATTTTTTTCTCATTCGTAATTATCCTATTTGTTGTTGCCAGCTCTTCCTGAATATGGTGGGCTTCATCCCTTTCCTTTCTCAGGAAATTTCCATTGGACGTTGAATCAACATTTCCCATAGTTGTTGGCGACAGGCTAAAATAAAAAGTCTTAAGAAGAGACTCCTCAGATAAACCATGGTGCGGGCATTTTTGTTGTAATTCCTTAGATCTCTCCCAAGTTTCACTCAAAGACTCTCCTTCATATTGTTCAAAGTTTGTGATCTCCTTAACGAGTTTATTAGTCTTTGAGTAGGGGAAATATTTGTCAAAGAAAGCATTTGCCAATTGCTCCCATGTGGTTATTGGAGTACCCTTAAGTTGCTTATACCAAAGTTTGGCCTTGTCCTTGAAACATTCTAATCTTAACAGCATCATCAGACGCTTCAGGATACTTAAAATTATTAGCTAATTCCATGAAGTTCCCCAGATGTTCATTTGGATCTTCATTAGGCAAACCATAGAACTGTCCCGAAGCTTGAAGCATATGAATCATGGCCAGCTTAATTTCGAAGTGATTAGCTTCAACTGCTGGCCGTTGGATTCCTGTTTTTGCTCCTTCGTATATTGGTCTCCCATGGTCCATTAGAGAAGATCTAGGGGCATGAACTTCAGCCCCTTGATCCTCTTGCCTTTGGTCCATTATTTCTTTTTCTCGTCTCTCCCTCTGTAATAACCTTTCTAACCGCGTTATTTCTTCTTCAATCTCCAATGGAGAAATATTAGTTGAATGGATTAATGGCATGCATGTAACTTGTCAAGCAAGACAAGTCACTTGGTTAAAAAGTCAACGCAAAATAAAGGAAAATAAAATAAAAATAAAATATACTAATATATACTAATCCAAGTTCGTAAATCGAATTGAAAGTCTAAATCTCAATCCCTAGCAATGACGCCAATTTGTTCACTTCGCGCGAGCCAATATTTAAAAGCTCGAATCTACTTCAAATCTACCTAAAACCGGATGACCAGTCATCTGTTTGTACTACCTGGCGTACGCCAACTAAAGGTAGCGTGCGCCAACTTTTCAACTTTTCACTAACTTGAACTCTAGCGTGCGCCAAAAATACAAGGTGCGAGCCAAAAGCTCTCGAACAAATAGACCTAGCGTGCACCAATTAAGGGTGGCATACGCCAAGCTATCAGCAGATTTGCAACAGATTGCAGCAATGAGTAAGTACGAGTTTTGTCGATCCACAGAGACTGAGTTTGACTACTCTAAGGTTTACTAACTTAACTAGGATCAGGTTATGAAGTTTGGTTGTTTACACAAGTGATCTAAACACAAAAGCACAAATTTAAAGCCAAGTTCTAACACATAGATAGATATGTTATAAAACAGAATATCAACAACTCAAACACTTAACATGAGCAAGGTGCCTAAACCAGTAACATAACCATAAGATTTAGAGGGTTTTAAGTATATGTGATGTGGTTCGAGTGAATCTAAGGCAACTCAGGCAACTAATCCTCACTTTTGCACAAGATTAGCCAAAGTTATTCCTAAACTAGACTTAGAATGGTTAGATATGTTCTTTTGACCTCACCAACCATCTAACCTAGCAAAGAAGCAACTATATGCTCCACTCCAAGAACAATCAGTAGGTCACCAAGGAGATTTTTCTCCTAGCAAGAGTACTCATCATCAAACCAACCTATCCATCAATTTTATCTCCTTTCGATCTCAAGTTTTGACTAGGCTAAGGCTTGGTGATCAAGCAAGTCCAAGCAATAGGCTCAAGCGCATTGATAAGAACACATACAAGACCATACACACCTCCATACAGTGGCTACATCAAAGGTAACAAGGCACCAAACTCATATAACTACTCACACATACTAATATTTAACATCATAAGCATAAAACATAGACAAAAATAGAAAGGAGGGAGACTTATCAAAACTTCAAGCTCCCTCTCTTCAAGTCCACGTTCTTGCAGAGAAAATACTTCTACATTTACTAATATAAAGTTGTGTTATGTCTTGTGTCCTCTTCTTTTACAAACCAAAGGCAAAAAGCCTTATATAATTACTAACTAAAGGAATAGTTAACAAAATATCTAAAACTAACTTAGCTAACTAAAATATCTAAGCTAAAATATCTAAAAATGTCAGCCAATCTTGTCCCGCTTCCATTCAGAAAGCTCTAAACCGACTTGAGATATTTTCTCAAATTATTTGTCCAATACTAAGATTATTTTGCTTCTGCTCGACTAGTCTGGCATACGCCAGCTACACTTGGCATGCGCCAGGTCTTCATGATTTCCATCCTCGAGTGCAATCAGTCATCTGAGTGAATGATCGTTTGAGTAACGACTTCTTGGCGTATGCCATGTAGGCTTGGCATGCGCCAGCTTCCCGTTCTTTGCATTCTTTGGCTTTGCGTCTTCCTTCTCATCCTTGGCTTCGCATGTCCGCTCGATCATCATCTACTTCTCCTTGAATAGGCTCCTAACAACAAGCAAACACAATGAAAAATGATAAACTCAACATCAACATATAATAAACGAAAACTAACACAATGATAACTAAAATGAAACTAAATCAACCTAAAATACTAAGAACGATCTACTAAAACAACACGAATAATGAGTGTTTTTGACACTCATCAATGATCAACTGAACTTATCAATCTCGTACATTCGTTTTATCACATCCATTCAAATTAAGTTTGTATTCTTTTGATCTCTCGAACCTCTTGAACAAGTTGTGTTCGTGTAATCAAATTTATTCAAACTAACCACGTTTCCCTACATTACGCAGTGAACAACATATATATTACATGGAATACCTTAGTATGGCTTTTAATATAGCTTTGATTAGCGTTTCTCTCCTAGTCAAAAAGAGCAGCTTTTATTTTTAGCTTGCTGCTTTCTTGCATATTTTGTCTGAGAGAAAACTAAGAGTCTCCTTCTTAGATCCTCTGAAAAAGAAGGCATGCCAAGGTAACTTCTCAACAAGGTTTTAAAAAATGCAGTTCGACCGACAGTTCGATCAGTCAGACTGCAAATCATCTCCTATACCGTCCCCATTTTTTTTTAAAAAGTGCCTACCTTGCAAACTACCCAAATTCTGGTCAAACTGGACGGTTTGCCCAGAAAAATTTGGTCTGAATAGATGGTTCAACCAGAAAATATTTATTTTTTAAATAGTTGTAACTTCGATTCGAGATTATCCATTTGTATGGATACTTTATTTGATATATTTTATAAAAATTGGTATGTTTATATGTTATTTTTTAATTTATTATGTTATTATTAGTTTATTACATAAATTATAAATTATTTACTTATATACCTATATATATTTCAAAACATACAAAAAATAAAAGAAAAATATTCGGTTTGACCAGCAGTTAAACTGGTTGGACTAGTCGATCTGGAGGTTGGACCCAATTTTGGGTCAATCTCCGGATATTGTTAAGAACCCTGCTTCTCAGAGGGGGACATCACCGCCATCCCTAGAATTCTAGCTAACAAAGAGATGTTAGCCTGATTTTCCTATTTAGAGAAGTATAAACTTGACTTTTCAAAATTAATCTCCTATCTTAAACAAGAGGAGAAGCTAACTAGGATCTGTTTGAGATTGGTGACTTCATAGACAACAACTTTAGTAAAGATTAAAGTACCATTAGCAAAAAAGATTTGCGTAATTCGTGGGTACTATTGATTAAATCGAAAGTTACTAATTCATCATTGATTCAAAGTCAGGTTAAGGAAGTGAATTAGTGTATCAGAGACAAAGAAAAATAGGAAGGGAAGAGAGGCCCCTGCCTAATCCCCCTTGTGAATTTGAACTAGTCTAATAGTTGCTTATTCAATAATATATTATAGGATATTGAATTAACACACCCTATAATGTAGGCTATCCATTTGGCGGGAACCCCAATTAAGTCAAAACTCGTTTCAAGAACTATTAATTAATTATTTAATAAGCATTTTAAAATCTAATTGAATAGCTAAAGACAAATCTTTTTTCTTGGAATGGGTCTTTAGATGATGAAATGCATCATGCACCACTAAAAAGTTATCCAAAATAGACCACCCTTGAACAAAGTCTCTTTGATATTTTTGGATCAATGAAGGCAACCATTAGAGTAGCCTATTGGCTAAAACTTAAGAATATACTTTATAAGTAAAATTGCATAGAGCAATAGACTGAAATCTATTAACATTAACTGAGCAAATTGTCTTTGGGATAAAGTATAATATAAGTTTGGTTTAAAAGTTCTGGGACACAAGAAGAAGTAAATAGTTCTTTCATAAGGAAAATAAGTTCACGACTTACCAAAGCCCAATAACAACGGTAGAAAATATCTGAGAAGCCATCAAGTCCAAGGCCTTACAACGGACTTGGATTCGGTCCTGGATGGGTAATATGGCCCAGGACCGTCCTGGAGAATTTAAAGAGACGTACGCGCTGACTACTTGATTTCGAGTAGTTTTTCCATTCAGATCAACTAGTTTTTTTAAAACCATTTGATGTTAATGGAAAAACCACTTGATTTTCGAGTAGTTTTTCAATGAAGATCAAGTGGTTTTTCCATAAAGATCAAGTAGTTTATTCAAAACCATTTGATCTTCATGGAAAAACTACTTGACCACTTAATTTTCGAGTGGTTTTTCAATGAAGATGAAGTGGTTTTTTCAAAACCATTTGATCTTCATGTAAAAACCATTTGACCACTTGATTTTTGAGTGATTTTTCAGTGAAGATCAAGTGGTTTTTCAGTAAAGATCAAGTGGTTTTTTCAAAACCATTTGATCTTTATGGAAAAACTACTTGACCACTTAATTTTTGAGTGGTTTTTCAATGAAGATCAAGTAGTTTTTCCATAAAGATCAAGTGGTTTTTTCAAAACTATTTGATCTTAATAGAAAAACCATTTGACCACTTGATTTTCGAGTGGTTTTTCAATGAAGATCAAGTGATTTTTCCAAAAACCATTAGATCTTCATGGAAAAACTACTCCATCCATTTGTCCAGCACACGGCCTGGACACAGCGTCCAGGACCGAATCGTACCTCCCTTACAACTAACTATTTTAGAGGTTGTACGTCAAATTTAAATATCTAATAATGATCTCAACAAATATAACTCAATATAAGAGGTGACTAGCCTTAGGATACAATGAAGAATATCAAGGGAGCTTAAGAGAGGAATCTCTCAAAAGAACTTATAAAAGTGATCTTGATTAATTGAACTTCATCTTTAATTTTGTCATTATTGATAACTTGGAGTTTGTTTATCTAATTAACCCCCTTACAATTAGAATAAGAGGAGAGGAAGAATTTAGTATTTTGGTCACCCCACTTTAGCCAATAGATACGAGATTGTTGAGTCCAATAAATCTTTTTCTTTTGACAAAGGAGATCGAGTTGTATCTTAATGGTGACCTCTTTTGTTTTATAGAGGGAAGTATGATCAACTAACTAACAATGTGCAAGTTGGATAGTAAAGAAATTAATCCATTTTTTCTGTTGTCACTTTTATTAAGAATCTACCAGAACAACTTTGAAGAGCAAGAAGTAGTTCTGCAATAAAAAAATTTAGAGGCTAGGCCGCAAAAAAACCATGACCAAGAGAAGTCAACCACATCGGAGCAACCTTCTTCTTAGAGCCATAATTTTCAAATTTAAAAAGGCATTTGCCCAAGTGATAGAGCAAAAATAAACAAGCAGAGAGACAATGGTCAAAAACTTTAATATTCTCACAAGTCACGTGAGAATCAGAAAATAAGAAGTCTAGCAAATATTCTCAATGCCCTATCAACACGTTAAGAAATATTTTTATTACTAAGTTGTGATTGGACCAAGTGAAAGAATTCTTTTAAAACCCAAGTCAACAAAAATCTTCATCTTAAATTAAACTATGTAACAAAGTCATATGTCATAGATGAAGAGAATTCCCTCTTTGTCATTCCCAAAGAGAGGAGACAAGATTTAGGTCAACCAAAACAAGTCAATGGTGTATAGAATAAATATATGGAAAGTCATCAAATTCCTAATAACTTCTTTTCCTTAAGGAATCTAGTTCACCATAAAGAAAGGTGGTAAACCAAAAATTCTAGAAGAAACTTTAACACATCTAGTATCAATGTAGTTTGAACTCCAACTCAGCACATCAATAATAACATTAGACCACTATATGAGAGACCCTAAAAAAGGCCACAAAGGTCAACATGGAATGCATCATAGAATTTACAGTTATATTTAATCTTATCAACCCCTTACATTGTTTAGTTTCTATCAAGAAGATAATAGAAAGAGTTGATTCTTATAAAGGAGGGAAAAAAGAGCTACATGAAGATGAATCCCTCAAAGGATCATCAATCAAGGTAGCACCAACTCTCAATAGTGGTATCAACAGCACTAGGAATAACACTCTTTGCCTCCTTATCAGCCTTCAATTTTTAACTCCTAAAAGTTAAGCTTCGCTAATATTGCCCTCCCTTAGGGGTCTCAAGAGACTAAACAAGAGTGCAGTATTTGTTGTATGAGTTGGTAATAAGTTAATATTCTTCTTACTTTTTGGAACTAAACTAAGGGAACTCACCTTCTTTCTTTTACCAGAAAACACAAATAGGGTCGAAGAGATCGGGGATCCAAGGTAGGTAATCCCATAGAAAAGTCTTGATTCAACCCATTAGGCAAACACACTCCCCTACATTTTTTAAAAGGGAAGTCCAATGAGAGGGAGGTAAGTCAAGTCCAAAACTGTTTATCTCATCTTTATGAAAAGAATTACAATTGAGTTAGACCACCCATAGCAGTTTGGGGACATGCCTCTGCTACAAATGTCTATGTTCCCTCGTGTCTCTACACTCAATTTTTTCTCCATAGTAGTTAGGAGGCATACCCCCGCTATAGTACTACTTTAGCTCCATATCAACTCTACTTTCTTTTTAAATACACCTAATAGTATTAAACTTGAATATAATTTTGGACAAGTTAAAAATGTTAAAATTAATTCTGAACTAAAAAAATAATCATTTTCTGAAATAAAAAAATATTTATAAATAATTTGAATTCCAATACATATAATTTAAGGTTTACAGTTAATGGTTAAGGGTTTAAGGTTTATAACTTTTCAAAAAAATATATAGTATTAAAATTAATTATAAAGTAATAAAAATTATTTTAATCAAGTATTTTTTATAACATTACATAATTTTTGTCAAATTATATTAAGTTACAAATTTTTTCAAATTATATAAAGTTACATAATTTTTGTCGAATTACATATTTACATATATACATAAAATTATGTAATTACATAATTTTTTGAATTACATAATTACATAAAATTATATAAATTTTCTCAAATTATATAATTCAAATTCAATAATAAATAATTTTTTAAATAATTAACAATATAAAAAAAATTTGTTTAAACAAAAACTTGCAAAATGGAATAAGAACATTTTTAAAATTTTCTGAAAGTTATCTTTTTAAAAAATTTTAAAAAAATTATGTAACAAAAGTTACCACGTGGACCAATCAGGACATGCCCCACATCACGTCTCGCCAATCGTGAGCTGCGAGTCTTAAAAGAAGTTGATAAACTTTAATACATTGAAAAAAAAAATCAACAATATTTAATACATTGGAAAAACTTTAATGCGTTGTAAAATCATACGTGATTATAAATATTCGGAAATTAGATTCTATGGGGACTTCATAGAGGGTGTCCCCATATGGGGACAAGCGTCTTGATCGTTGGATTGACCTTAATTTTAAATTTTTGGGATCTGACGGTTTAAAATGCTCAAGGATAATATAGTCTTTTACCAAAACTGAAAAAGGTGGGTAGTTAATTCCTCCCTTAATTGTAGCCCCATTATCAATCCCATCTTCATAAATAATTGCTACTTTTTAGGAATTTAAAATTTAAATAATTAAATTGTTACAGACCTTCAGACTTCTTTCGTCCATCCCATAACAAATAATTTATCCATAGGAACCAATTTTTTTTAATTTTCTTCTCCCGCCACCAAGAACCAGTAAACTAGTAAATCAGTAAATCCGAAAATCAGTAAACCAGTAAATTAGAAAATCAGTAAACCAGTAAATCAATAAACCAATAAGCCAGAAAACCAATAAACCAGTAAATCAATAGTTCAGAAAACTAGTAAACCAATAAATCAATAAACCAGTAAACCAGAAAACCAATAATCTAGAAAACCAATAAACCAGTAAATCAATAAACCAGTAAACTAGTAAATCAATAAACCAATAAACCAGTAAACCAATAAACCAGTAAATGTAAATCAGTAAATCAATAAACAAATAAACAGTAAACCAATAAACCAGCAAATCATTAAACCAGTAAACCAATAAACCAATATATAGTAAACCAATAAACCAGTAAATCAGTAAATCAATAAACAAATAAACAGTAAACCAATAAACCAATAAACCAATAAATCAGTATAAAGAATATGTAGAAAACGTAGAAAGAATTGTTTAGTAATTAAAATAATGACGACTATTAATTAGGATTTTTGTGGGAGTTAATTGATGGGAGAAATAAATTGCTAATTAGGTAGAAGGTTATTAATTGTTAATTAGGTGGGAGGTTAATTAATTGGAAAAACATATCAATTAATTCAAAATAGGATGGTAGTTACAGAGATTATGGAGAGAGAAAAAAATCAATAGAATTTTACCAAATTACCCTTTTTTATTAACTCCCTTCCTTTAGTCCCTATATGGGGACTAATAACTAGTCCCCTCCAAATCCACTCCCAAATATTCGAACAAAAGGCTCACCCTTTTCACGGAGCAATTATTGTCGAACCATGTCATTTATTCCATTTGTGTTTTTTCTACTCTCATCTTATCTTACACACTATTTAATTTTCTTATACTGGCTAGACAGCTGAGCTGGCACAACTCTCCTTATCGCTTCGATTCGTGATCAAACCTAATCCACTAAATAAACTTTAATTATTTGTTTGCACACTTAAAATAAACAATTTTACTAACTTAATCAATAACGATGGTGTAACCTGACCATGCACGGTTCCAAGAAAAAAAATGCACTAATTATCGTTATAGTCTATTCCATCAACCCGAAGTCTATTTTAGATAGATATTCATGGTCAATGTCCACTAATTATCGTTGTACCACGTCAATTAACTCTTAACGTATCCTAACCAAAATCCAGCAATTTACCCTTTCCGGGTACATACCGATGTTATATTCCTTTTCTTTCTTTGTAGGTTTGAGAAATTATATATTCCTTACACAAAACCAAGGTTTTTAAGAACGACCCAACGAGAGATCTGCTCATATGACCGGTCAGACCGTTGGCCGAACCGAATTTGTAAAAACCTTGCACAAAACTGAAGCAAGAAATAATCAAACCAGACAAAAAACACCGAGGAGGCTCAAGTTAAATTAAGAATCGACATAATAGACTAAATGCACCAAAATTCAACCAAATGACCATTTGATCAACGTAATCAACGTTTTAGCCAAAAATCAACAAAATTCAACATAATCACCACTTAATCAACCTAATCACCAGTTTAGACAAAAATTACCAAAATTCAAACAAATGACCATTTAATCTACGTAATCAACATTTTAGCCAAAAATCAACAAAATTCAACATAATCACCACTTAATCAACCTAATCACTAGTTTAGACAAAAATCACCAAAATTTAAACAAATGACCATTTAATCTACGTAATCAACATTTTAGCCAAAAATGAACAAAATTCAACGTAATCACCACTTAATCAACCTAACAACATTTTAGCCAAAATTCACCAAAATCAACCAAATCAACCCTAATCATCCTAATTAACCCTAATCAACATCATTAACATCAAATTATTCATAAAAAATCATGAATTAAAGTTACCTTAACGTATCGGGTGTTGTATCGGGTCAAGGACGGGGTGGGTCCACCTCGGGACGGGCCGAAATGCCCGAAAATTGACCGAGCCGAGCTAACCCTAGCCCACCCAAGCTAGGACGTGGGGAGGGTTTGTGGGGGAGGGAGAGGGGTAAAGGAGCTCGGGAGAGGGGTGGAGGAGGCCGGGAGATGGTGGTAACGGGCGGAGGAGGCTGGGAGTCGACGGATTTGGGGGGAGAGCCGCGGAGGAGAAAATAAAAACTCTGCTAATTTGGTGTTCTGGTTCGGTCGGGGGTGTTATATCCCGTAAACCGGATTACCAACATTTTTTCCGTAATCCGGTAAGAGAAACGGTTTAAAAATCCGTAATATGGTCTGACCGGATTCAAAATCCGTTAACCAGATTACGGAAAAAATGTTGGTAAATTGGTTCGTACGGAAAAAATTTCCGTAATCCGGTTGGCCCGGAAAACATTTCCGTAATTCGGAAAGAGAGAAATGACCTGGACACTAGATTCGTAATTTTGGTTGGTGGGTACCATTTTCAAAAATAATTATGAACAGTAGCACCAAATAAAAAAAAAACCCTTTCTGTCTCACTTTCCTCTCTTTAGGGCAAAAAAGGAAGGAGTGATCACTTTATGAGACCCAGAAACAGAACACCATTGTTAGTGAAGAAAGCTTCCACCTTTAGGGTGGTTATTTTCCATTTTTAGGAAATAGGAGTCTTATAAGGGAATCAATTAGCGTTTACGCAAGGGAGAAATGATAAAGGCAAGGAATTTGGTAATTGGGTTGCTGTTAGTGACCGTTATAGCCCCAATTCTGCTCTACTCTGATCGATTTGTTTCTTCCAACCCTCTTTCCCGTAAGTTTTCTTCTTCTTCTTCTACTTCTTATTTCTTCTGGGTACTTTTCTTCTCTTCCCATGGAAGCTAAAGTTTGAATCTTGGTACTTGTTTTTTTTTGTGTGTTCGTTTCTTTTCAGCTAGGAGAGAGCTCCTCGAAGATATTACCGCTTTTGTAAGCAACCTTCTTCCCTTTTGTTTGGTTGATTGTTAATGGATACTTGTTTCGCTTCGGTTGGCTAATTATGGGTTTTTGTTCTTTTTTCTCTCTGCCCAGACGCTTCCTGGGAATACCCAGCGTCTAAATGTCATACCCCTGGTAATGAATTCTTGAGAAATCGAGTGAAATCGATGGGCAGATGCTTAAAATCTGTTTCCTTTTTGTGTGGATTTGTATTGTTTTGTTTATATCGTGTTAATTTTTATAGGAATCGACCACATTGGAGAAGGAGCCTGTTGGGTTCGTGTACGCTAATAATTCAACTGAAAATGCCCTGGATGGGTTTGGAGGTTAGCCTGATTTTTCTTTAGTTCCCCGGCTGGTACAATTGTTTGTCTCTCTCTCTCTCTCTCTCTCTCTCTCTCTCTCTCTCTCTTTTAATTCTTCTCTGTATATGTTATCAGATTCAGAGCTTCATGATGCAGGGGAGCATAAATCTATCAGGATGTTATCTACAACGGATGAGCAAGTGGATAATACGGTCTCCATTAGGCATGTTACTTCTCACGGCACTGACCAAGGGAGTAGCGATGGAAGAGGAGATGGCTGGGATTCCGAACAGGACGGTTCATTTCAATCACAGGACAGGACCGCTGCTTCTCAAGTCGGATTGGTATATTGCACTGCCTTTATCCTTTCCTGCTTAGTGTTTCGTGTTGCTAGCTAGGTTTCGAATGTGCGTGTTGTTCGCTTGTCATAGATTCACAGATTTGTTAGTTACAAACTTGCTACTATTTCCATTCAACAATATGACACTGTGGTGTTCTAATCCACGGGTTTGTTCAACTATTTGAGACTGTCGCACCTGCTTGTTGGAGAGAATCCCACATGATAGTGCAAGTGGGTTGGGCCTGTTTATGAGTATGGGGGTACTCATTATCTTAAATTTTTGGGTAGGATGTGGAAATTTCTGTACTGGTTATCTGTCAACATTAGTTGATGCAAGCTGTTCGTTGCTTTCTTCATGTAGTTGATCTCAACATAAGTAGAATCTTGTACAATACATGATACTACCACGCAACGAAATATTCAATTAGACATACCAGAGATCTCTTCTGGATTTGTTGCAATTTGGATGCTCACATCATCATATCTCCCTCGTTATTTCCAAATGAGAGAAGTAGCTTGAGATGGCTTTTTATACGCATGCTGGTTGAGTTTCTAAGTGGATTTAGAATGTAAAGGTGATTGATGTGATTCCACAGAAACAATCTGACAAAGCATCTGACAAGATCAAGGATAAAGATCCAAAAACAGGCACAACTGATAGACAGACTCAGGTGACAGTTGCCTCAGATGCTCGGATTAGTCAATTGAAAGATCAGCTTATCAGGGCTAAGGTATACATGTCTCTACCAGCAACAAAAAGCAGTCCCCACTATTCAAGAGAGCTCCGAACACGGATCAAAGACATTCAACGTGTTCTTGAAGATATTTCTAAAGATTCGGACCTAAAAAAGTGAGTTTTTTCTTTACCACCGCATTGCCACTGATGCCTTTGAATTTCTGTTTGTACCTTTTTCTGATGCCTCATTGATTTTAGTTGTTGGTACATGGAAAACACAGCCAGTTCAAAAGTCATGGTCTCCCAAGTTATAATGTCAGTGATTGGAATTGCTAGGTTGCTAATGCTCTGTTCTTTTATGCAGTCCTGATGAGAGAATGAAAGCAATGGATCAGACGCTGGCGAAAGGCAAGCAGATGCAGGATGACTGCTCTCTCGTGGTGAAAAAGCTTCGGGCAATGCTTCAGTCAACAGAGGAGCAGCTTCGAGTGCATAAGAAACAGACATTGTTCTTAACTCAATTAACGGCAAAGACACTTCCAAAAGGTCTACACTGCCTACCATTACGTCTCACAAATGAATACTATGCGTTAAATCCACCTGAGCAGCAATTCCCCAATCAAGAAAGGTTGGAAGATCCTCAACTTTATCACTATGCATTGTTCTCTGACAATGTTTTGGCAGCCTCGGTTGTGGTAAACTCAACTATTAGTCATGCTAAGGTAATGAGATTTCCTTCCAAAGAAACTTGATTCTTCGTGAAACTTGGTTTTTCCTTTTCAGGTTAGAAGTGGCATGACATATTTCCAGATGTATGTTAGGTTGCTCATTGGTCTTTGTGAGCATACTAAGTATTGATTATTCCTTTTGCAGCACCCATCAAAACATGTTTTCCATGTTGTTACCGATAGGCTGAACTATGCAGCCATGAGGATGTGGTTTCTGGTGAATCCTCCTGGAAAAGCTGCAATTCAGGTTCAGAATATCGAAGACTTTACATGGCTGAACTCAAGTTACAGCCCTGTTCTCAAGCAGCTAGCCTCTAGGTCTATGATTGATTACTATTTCAGAGCCCACCGTGCAAATTCCGACCCAAATCTGAAATATCGGAATCCAAAATACTTATCCATATTGAACCATCTTCGCTTCTATCTCCCAGAGATCTTCCCAAAGCTTAACAAGGTGTTGTTCTTGGATGATGATATAGTGGTGCAAAAGGATCTGACTGGCCTTTGGTCCATTGACTTGAAGGGTCATGTCAATGGTGCAGTGGAAACTTGCGGGGAAAATTTTCATCGTTTTGATCGATACCTCAACTTTTCTCATCCGCTAATTGCAAAGAACTTTGATCCACATGCTTGCGGATGGGCGTATGGTATGAATATCTTTGATTTGGCTGAATGGAAAAGGAAAAACATTACAGAGGTGTATCACTCATGGCAGAATCTGGTAAGCAATGCCTATGAATGTGTTAATTATGAGTCACTAACTGACATATTTCTCTTATATGCCTTTCTTTGTTAACTTATCTGTGCAGAATCATGATAGACAATTGTGGAAGTTGGGCACTTTACCGCCTGGTCTCATTACATTCTGGAAACAGACCTATCCCCTTGCCCGATCATGGCATGTCCTAGGTCTTGGCTACGATCCTAGTGTTGGTCAAAGAGATATTGAACGAGCCTCTGTAATACACTACAATGGAAACATGAAACCATGGCTTGAGATCGGTATACCGAAATTCCGTGGGTTGTGGGCAAAATATGTGGACTACAATCACATTTATCTGAGAGAATGCAACATCAACCCGTAGCGCGTCCACCCGCGGGCTTGAAGGATAGACTTGTTTTGCGCTGCAGGTCTGCAACTCTATTTGCTATGCTATTTAATCAGTAACTTATATGAGTGCAATTCTTTTTGTATACATTGATCGTTAATAGGCATTTCTTGTAAATTTTAAGCTCCTTTTAGTTTGTGTTGTAGTATCTTAACTTTTTTTTTTGTTTCTGCTTCATCTTATGCTGCTACTACTATTCATTCCTACGTACACGGTGCATGCCACCTTGCTTGTCCTACAATAACATCACAGTCACGTCATTTTGTTCCGTTTTGTGCTTGGTATCTTACCTACTACAATTCAGTATATATGAAATCTATTTTCTCTTCCAATGACGTGGGTCTAGCCTAGAGCACGTTTGCATATGCTTAAAAACGTCATTTTTTTTTTGCAAAATAGAAAGACGCAACAATGACTTTTCAAGTTACTCATTGTAGTACAATTTCGCCCGTTCATCAATTCCGATATATTAACGTTGGTATAATTTGTACGTTTATATTGAGGGATATATACCAAGGACGTCTCACAAATTGCCTAATACTACTCTTACACTTAAAATAAATGTGATTGACGTTGGACTTTGGCCACTTATTGTTTATTGGCACAAAAAGGAAATTATGTTAAGCAAATTTGAAACTCGCCAAAGAACATTTTGTTGGGAAACACAAAGAACCATCTCTACAAAAAGATCGAATTGAAACGAAAGAATTATGGTCCACAGGATCGAATCGACTTTCTCATTGTGTTGGTAGAATTATGGTCACGTTATATCGGACACGCAATTGATTTTTACGAGATTTTCTAAATTAAAATATGATAAAAATTTTAGAACTAATACGAAGTTTTCCTTTTTGAGTGAATTTCTAGGTGGCGAAGTTTCTATGTGCCATGTGGTACACGCATGTCAGCCACGTGAGTGTCATGTGTCAGCCACGTAGCATGTTAGACATGCATGTCCACGACGTGGATATTGCATGACTGAGCTATTCCTAGCTCTACTGCATGACAACTTATCACGCTACCATGTGGCACTGCCAATTATAGCAAAAATTATGTCAGCGCCATTTCAGCGATCGTGCACATACACACGCTAAAAATGGGTCAGCTCCATGACACGCTAACATGGTGCCAACCAATTAGTCCACGTAGTCCACGTGGTGGCTGACGTAGATCTGGGCTGGTCAACGAAACCGACCCAATTTGCCCACGGATTAAGCCTGATGGGGTCGAGCCCTATCTTGCACAATAATGATTGCGGATTGGACCCTAAGTCCAACATCTCTCACTCAATCATCATTGATTTTAATAAACAATTCTCAGAATTCATCTTTAAAAGATTTTGTGCGACCAACATACGTCGAGTGTGTTAAGCTAAATTCAAGAGTACAGACACTTAGGCTATATAATGCATGCTATTACCTCAAGACTCATATCACATTCTATTATTCATATCAGTGATTTCAAATAATTACATTTGTATTCATTATTGTATTTTTCAATACAATTGGTGCACCTGAACCATGAAACTATGAATGTGATCAACATAGTTCCTTCTCCCTTAACAATATTCCTTTTATGATGATACAACTTGTCTATTATGTCAGGTCGAATCACTATGTCATAACCTTTCATGAATTTTTCAATCTAGCAGTTGAGTCATATTTCTAGAATACGTCTAAGGATCTTCAGGATAAATTTTGGGAATTACAGTTCTCAAAAATTAGTCTCACAGTAGGGATTAAAATCACTCAAAATTTGTATCTAATCTGGAGATCGTATAACACACTTGATACTATTCATGTATTATGGTGTTCATTCCCTTTTTAAAGGAACACATGTCATTTAACACCATACTAGAGTATCTACCTAAGCTTAACTCCAAGCTTACATGTCAGGCAGTATGATAATTTTCACTTATATCTTATCATATAAATTATAGAAAATCCAAATGCATTAACTCATTTCTGCATCCCATAATAAAATTCGCTCTTTAGCAAGACGACATTACGCCATGCGACATGTACACATAAATGTCTAGTAGCTAACTCATCTCATTTAGGAATCAACTTATTTAACTCTTATTGAGGTAAATAACCATGTAAGTGGGCTACTTTCTCTATTCGATATGTTTTTATAAGTTACTCATATTGCCAAATTAAACTTTTTAATTTTAATTATTTAAATTACAAATAAAATTATCGTAAATCTAATGACTTAACATGTTTCTTGAACACTTCTCAAAGTAATGCTTTAGTCATAAGATCGACGAATATATCTTATGTAGATATGTATTTCATACACACTTCTTTATATTTTACTAAATTTCTGACAGAATAAAATTTAATATCTATATACTCAGCTCTACTATAGAATCTAGGATCCTTAGCATAGGTTATAGCCACATAGTTATCACAAAACAAACTTGCAGGCTCTAATGAGTTGATCAAGGAGAGATGATTCAAGAATCTCTTCAATCATACCACTTTTTCTGCAGCATAAACTGAAGCTACATATTTTGCTCCCATAATTGGGAGCAATATATAAGTCTACTCTTGCTACTCCATAAAATAGTACCTTCGTCTAACAAGAAAACTAAACCAGATGAAGACTTTTTCTTGTCCATGTCCCCTTTTCAGCTAGCATCAGCATAACCTTTTAGCATCAGGTCTCTACCTTGATAGAATAATGAATATTCTGTAGTAATTTTCAAATATTTTTAAATTCTTTTGACAATCTTCCAATGAGTGTTGCCTGGATCAGATTGATAACTGCTTACTATGCCAACGTCATAGTAAATATCAAGTTTAGTACACAACATTGATATGTTAGGAATCTAACTACATTGGCATAGGAAATTTTTTCCATATCTCTATATTATTTGACTATTTTTGGACACATAACCTTACACAAATTATGACCTTTGACTAATGAGACATATTTTGGATTACTATGATCACTATTGAAATGTTCTACTACTTTGCGAATATATGTCTCTTGTGAAAGAGACAATTCTTTTCGAATAATTTCTTGAAATCTTAACTCCGAGTATATAATCTACTTCACCCATGTCATTCATTTCAAAGTTAGAAGAAATTTAATCTTTCATTTTGACAAGAAATCCCATGTCTGTAGCTAATAGTATGTCATCAACATATAAAGTAATGATGACAAACTTTTTACTTGATTTCTTAACATACACACAGTGATCTTCATTTATCATTATAAAATTATTTTTCATGATTATGTTATGAAAACAAATATATCACCATTTAGATGACTGCTTAATGTCAAAAATTGATCTATTCAATTTGTAAACTTTGTGTTTATAGCCTTTTTGGATGTAGTCCTCAAGCTGAATTATATAGATTTCTTCATCCAATTCCCCATGGAGAAAAGCAATATTCATATCTATTTGATATAATTCTATATTCATGTTCACAACCATAGTCAAAATGACCCTATAGAAATAAATCTAACAACAATAGAAAAAGTCTTCTCATAGTCTATTTTAGCCTATTGTTTAAACCCTTGAGCAACCAAATTCCACTTTGTATCTTTTGATATTACCATCTACATTGTGCTTGAGTTTAAGAATCCACTTATTCTTAATTTTCCTACGTCCTTTAAATAGTTCAATCAGATCTCTTATCTGATTTTTTTTTTGTCATGGAATACATTTCTTCCTTCATTGCCTTTATCCATTCATTTCATTTTAGAGATGACAGAGCTCTAATTATATTTTTGGCTCATCTTCATCCAGTAGGATGGTCAAAATAATCTCACTTGGACCACCAATTTTCTTTAGTGATACCAAGAATGCATTACCCTTGCTTTTAACATTGAATTGTTAGTATAGTATGTTGGTTCTACTAGACTTATGATATTTGATTTTGATAAACATCTCTCATATATTTATCATATCTAGGAATCATACTCCCACTGGGTGAAAATATTGTACTCCCACTAGAATAAGAAATTACCTACCTTTTAGAACTAAGACCAATATCTTTCAAATCTTGATAATATGAAAAATCTCTACCTTATCTACCTTCCTTTTCAATTCTCCTACTCAGAATAAGTGATCCAGATGATTCTGGCTCAACTATCTCATAAAGGTTAAAGTTATCACTAACCTCCCTTAATTTTAGAAATTCATTCTAAAAAAAGTGCCATCACGTGATTCAAACTCTATTACTTGTCCATCGTCCAGTTCACTTATGAATATATATCCTTTAGATACCTTGAGGTATCTTATAAAGATACTTTTCTTACCTCTTGATCCTAATTTACCAAAAGTACTTAAGATAGTATGGACATAAGATGCACATCCTATGGCTTAAAATAGGATAGATCAGATTTTTGATTTGCCCATATTTCATAAGAGATGGTTGTAACAAACTTGGAGGGTACACAATTCAGAACATATGTAACAGTTAGAAGAGCATCTCCATAGTAGGATATAGGAAAATTTGCTCTATCATCATAGATCTAACCATGTCATGAAGAGTTCTATTCCTTCTTTTAGTAACCATGTCACAATCTGTTTGCAAGGTCTTTATTTTTCTTTCATTTGATTCTCAACAAAACTCATATATGTCATAAAGTATTTAAGGCTTCTAACTTGTGATAAATCAGGTATAATAGACCATATCTTGAATAGTTGTCAATAAAAGTGACGAAATAATATACACCATAGCTTGTCCTAACGTTAATTAGATCATAAATGTTAGAATGGGACTAGTTGTAATAAAAATTTGGTTGTAGCCCTAGTATTAAAATGTTTTCTAGTACTTTTTCCTTTTAGACAAGATACGCATCAGGTAATATAGATTTCTCTACATTTTTCAGTAGTCCTACCTTAGCTAGACGATTTAAGTGATCTTGACCAATATGATATAGTCTAGAATGCCACAATTTAATATCATCTTCTGATGAGTTTGAACTAGTGACTAAGAAAAAACTTTCATAAAGATCAATATCCAGAATCTAGAACCTTTCGATATATATCCAATGCCAAAATATGTGTCATCCAAATATAGCCTAACTATGTCATCTTTAAATGACAAACAGAAACTTAAGGACATCAAGGCTAAAATTAAGATCAAGTTCTTTCGAATGTCTAAAGCAAACAACACGTCATGTAAAAGAAGGACACGATCACCACAAAGAAGCAATCTACAAGTACCCAGGTCTTTCACATCTACACATGTGTTTTTACTAACAAAAATAGTTTTTGTTTTAGTCAGCAACTGCCTGTATTCAACATGGTTTGTTGCTCCTAAATCTATCACCCACAGAGTATATGACTCAGTAATAATGGTATAACAAGATACATATATCTTACTCATACTTGATTTTCAACAAACAAGCAACTATTTTTTCCTTGGAACTTTTGAACCCTTACTCTTCTCTTTACCTTTTTTTTCTTTTCCTACCACACCTAGTTGAACTAATCAAATGGGCTTCAAGATAGAATTTTATAGCTAGGAGGCAATCTTCCCCAACCTCAAGGTGTCTAGCAACAACATCAAATGTTACTAAATTATTAGAGTGAGTAAGTTTCATCTTCATCTATTCCCAACTTGGTGGTAAGGAACAAATGATAGTTTGAATCTGCTACTCATTGTAAAGAATATGACCAGCCTTTGTCAGTTCACTAATCATATTAGACATCATTCTTAAGTACTTTCTCATGGTAATCTCTGGATGCTTTTTAAAGATATCAAACCTTATGGTCAAAGCACGAAGATTTAACATTGAAAGCTTTTCGAATTTTTGCTTGAGAGTATCCCACAACTCTTTCACATTATCATACACATGAAATTGTTTGGTGACATCATCCATCATTGAACTTAATAATATCAATGGAGTAGTATAGTTCTTTTTCTTCTAAATAACATAAGCTTCTTTATCTCGCCTATGTTAAGTAGTGGAACCTTCATCAGGCTCATCCATAAACACATATATGTGCTCTAGAACCTCTTGTTCTTTAAGCGCATATTGGATTTTCAAGCTCTAATTTTCATAGTTATCACCGTTGAGTTTTTAACTCACAGTTCAACTCAGCTATGATTATTCTTAAAACAACTGATATCTCTATAGGAAATTTTTAATATGAGAACAAATCAAAATTTTGATTTAGCAATATAAGTTAATTTACTAAACACTCATAACTTTTAACAATGTAAAGTCTTTGATTACTCTTAAAATCAAAGTGGGTCGCGAGCATGCTTTCCATCACCATTCAAGTATTAATCTTAAACTTTAGTTGTTTAAAGTTCATCAATAGTAAACTAAAGTGTAAACAATTGAACAAACATATTTATTTAGTCATATCATGACACATGCATTTGTACATTTGAGTTCATACACGCATGTCCAAAAAATTCAGATAAGGTCTCTACCTATTGTACATAATTTCTCCAAAAACAACATATGTATATGGGGAAACTTGAATAAAACATGTAATCACACAGGGATTGGGTGTCTAGGTGATCTAGTAGGAGGATTCAAATCTATATCTTGATCTGAGTCCAAGGATGATCCAGAGGATACCAGGTATGAGAATGATTCGGATGGAGTATCCAAATTCATGATCGAAATAGAGATTGTTTCTATAATCCAGACTATCAAAAGCAGGAAGAAAATTGTAAAAATATTCCTTAGCGAGGTAGGGGTTCAAAATCAAGCCACTTCTTAGCTCCAAAATAGGAGGAGGGATTGTCTCCCTCAGAAGACCCCTCTCTAGAGATAGTAGATCAATCCATAAAGAGCATCTTTATGGGTGTTGATCTCTAGCTCTAAAAAGATACACATATCTTTTTGAATTTCCAACGTGATCAGGAGGTCTCAAAACATGGAAGGCTAGTCCTCTCCATGGTTATAACCTGCTACTCAAATGCAATCTTGCATCTCTTGATGACTAGTCTTAATATGCTTGATAATGACATATATGTCATCTTTTGGTACTTGTGGTGATAAACAATGTTTTAACACCATTTGGCAAAGTTTCGTAGCACAAAAGTTTAGGTACCTCTTTCTATTAGATATTGTATCTAGCAATAATTGCAAGGCAATTTTTGGTTAAATAACATGGTCTCCCAAAATAAGATTAAAAATTCATTTTCAATCTTTTGATTTTCATACTATGGACCAAATTCGTGTGATTTAAGGTTAAGTTTAACATATTTTGGAACTCATCCAAAATATATTTAAGTTTATAAAATAACTATAAGAGAAAATTAGGCTAAGTCCCCTGTACTTTGGGGATTCAACCAATTTTGTCTCTACTGTTTAAAAACTACTATTTCCATCCCTATTATGCAAAATAATCGAACCTTGTAGTCCCTAAAAATTAACATATTTTTTTAATGACCATTATACCCTTTATTTAAAAAATTAACCCAAATCTAAATAAATCAAACCAAATAAACCAACCCAAACCAATTAAAACCAAACCTAAATAAAATACCCTACCAAACTTAAACCAATTAAACCAAACCAAATACCCTAAATAAAATACCCTTTGTCATCCTGGTGACTCTCACCTACAACTTCCTCAACTTTCCTTTGCCAGTGCCAGCATCGGATTCGTCTCTCTGGTATAAGTCAAAAAGCCGCACTTCCTCCATCGCTCCGAGCTCCTTATCTTCATCGTCCCTACCTCACACCACCTGCCACGACACTACTTAGAGGAAGAGGAGATGGCTCTCCTCTTTTATGAATTGACAGCGCTTAAAACCCCCATTAAAGCCTCACCCTTTTTAATCTTTAAGGGCGTGGAAGCTGTGCTCAAGGGCTGCCGTGGAAGCCGTGCTCAAGGGCCCCCTCCAAGCTTATGACAATCGCTACGTGTCTAAGGACGAGAACTCGGTGGCTTCCCACGAGCCAAGCTCAAAGCCGAGAAGCCCGAGGTTGTTGTCATCAACCTGTAGGCTGGCCACAATGAGTTGACTAGCCACAACTCATCCATAGTGAGCCACCAGTCCGAGTCGGCAGTTGCTGATGCCGACAAAAGTAAGGAGATCCAGAGCATAGCATCCGTGGAAGTTGTCGAGGCACCGCTACTCTTCCGAGCGGAGATGTTGTTTGCTCCTATCGTGGCTCTTTGTTTATTGAAGGAGACTGTGATAAAGTAAAGAGATGCACAGGTCGATCACCAGGAGTGAGCTTCGATTTTAGGGTTCATCGGATGGGCAATCGGGAATTGGGTTTTGGTTTTAGGGGAGAAGAAAACGGTGGTGTCGGTTAATTAATTAATTGATAATCTGGTTTGATTTTAATAATTAGGTTTGGTTTTAATCAATCTGGTTTGATTTTTTTAGGTTTGGTTTTGGTTAGGGTTGGTTTTCAAAATAAGGGTATAATAGTCATAAAAAATTAATGTTAGTTTTTAGGAACTAAAAAGTTTGATTATTATGCATAGTAAGGATTCAAAGAGCAGTTTTTAAACAGTAGAGAGTAAAATGGTTGAATCCCCAAAGTATAGGGACTTTAGCCTAATTTTCCCTAACTATAATCTTAATATACCTAATTTGGAAAAAAATTAAAATTTGCTTCCTCTAATTAAATTTTAATTGAATAAAACTAGTTTATCCAATTAAATTCAAAAACTTCTTTGAATTTTTGTCTAAATTTTGAATTGAGTCAAAATAAATCAAAACTCGAGATCAATTGAACCAAGAACTAGGCCAAATAGGCCGGTACCAATTAAATCAAACTGAGTTATATATTTTCCAAAAACAAAAACACAAAATTAGGATTATGCTCATTGGACAATAATGATTAGAGATTAGCCCTAGATACAATAGAATCTTAACCATAAACAATATTAGATATGATCAATTTTATTAATTAGATGATGTTAAGATACATGACTACAAATAAATGTTTAATCTACTCTATTATTTTGTGATTTCACATTTTAAAATATCACTATTTAATGGTTTTAAATTTTGTAATCATATGACACATGTTTTACCTAGTTACAATTAATTAAGTTATTTGAGTTATCTTAAATGCTCTATATAACATGTGAAAATATCAATTTTATTTGTGTGAAATTTCATCTCATTAATTTAGGAAAAAATGGACAAACTCGATAAATCTAAACTTAGAAGAAAAATGTTGGTTTCCATATCCAGGGCCAATGATATGTCAAGGTGATAAAATTAGTGATGTGTCATGATATATAAATTAAATTAAGGGAAAATTAGGCTAAAGTCTGTAATTTAGGAATTCAACCGTTTCAGTCCCTACTGTTTTAAAACTACTCTTTTTGTCTCTACTGTACAAAATAACACAGACGAATAGTCCCTCATTTTGATGCTGGACTTTTTTCCGGCTAAAACCTTACCTGCTTTGATGATTTTGCCCTTCGGTCCATAATTCTACCCAAACCAAAAAATAAACTTGATTCTAAAATAACCCAAAACCCAATCACCTGACCCCGACCAAACCCTTAAAACCCAATCACCCAAATTCCCCATCATAAGTAACTTCTAATTCCTAAATTAAACCCTAACCCTAACCCCCAAAATTCGATGAACCCTAAAATCTGAAACCTCAATTAAGTAAAATTTGTGGAAGGGGACATAAACGACAATGCTATCCTCACTAAGCTCTTTGACGTTGTCCGTTTAAGCACGTGCTCCACCTAGTGGCCCAGGTCGGTGTCCAATATGCGATGAAGAACCCTCAGTCCTACGTGGCATCCAACGTCACAGGGTTCAACATCGCAAGGTTCGTGAACTTGCTCGAGGTTGCCAAGGCGGCCAACCCGTAGCCGAGCTTCGTGTGTGCCTCGTCCAACTCTGTGTATGAGCTCAACACTGATGTTCCCTTCTCGGAGGCTCACCGGACCGACCAGCTGGCTAGCCTCTATGCCGCCACCAAGAAGACCGACGAGGAAATCACACACACCGATCAGCTGGCCAGCCTCGTCCTCGTCCTTGTCGCCTCCAGTAACCTACCGACGGGGAGAAACTCTTGTCCTTGTCATCTTAGATCTCGTCGTCCCAAGCCTACCATCATCGCCTCCTCCTTTGTACTCGGAGAACAGAGCCAGACGATATTCGAGGATGAAGTGGCCCCCCCTTTTTTACTTACTTTTTCTTAGTTCTAATTATTGCAATGATTTCTGTTTTTTTAGATTGTTAAATTTAAGGTGGAAAAGATGATTGTTTATGGTTGGTTTAAGAACCCAGATCAGTCGTAATATGGAGGATATTTTTTGTTCCGATTTTGTGTTTTTCTGAGTTGGTTTAAAGTACAAAGCTCTGATTCTTTATTTCTGTTTTTTCCCAGTGATGTTGGTGTTTTTTCTAGTGTTGCTATTAAGCTTCTTGTTGTGAAGATTAGTGTTCGTATTGGTCTCTTTTCATTGGAGGTGAGAGATGAACCTTTTGTTAAGGGTAGAAATGACATTTCATCGAATTTTGGGGGTTAGGGTTAGGGTTTGACTTGGGAATTAGAAGTTAGGATGGGGAATTTGGGTGATTGGGTTTTGAGGGTTTGGACGGGTTTGGGTAATTAGGTTTTGGATTATTTTGGAATAGGATTTATTTCTGGGTTTGGGTGGAATTATAGACCGAAGGGCACAATCGTCAAAGCATGTAAGGATTTAGCCGGAAAAAAGTTTGGCGTCGGAATGAAGGACTATTTGTCTGTGTTATTTTGTACAGTAGGGACTAAAAGAGTAGTTTTGAAACAGTAGGGACTGAAAAGGTTGAATCCGCAAACTACAGGGACTTTAGCCTAATTTTTCCTTAAATTAATGATATTACTTTAAATAAATTTGAATTAATAAAAATTTTTATAATTAAAATATTACACTATTTCTATTAAGACTCAAAAATAGAATTGACAAATATTCGAAATATAAATGCTTCTATCTATATCAAAATATTTATTATGCAAAATTCAAATATTCCAAAGTAAATAGTCATTAAATAACTATGAAATCGAACATGATTTAAAAGTTCAAAACGGAAATAATAAG
Organism: Hypericum perforatum; assembly: GCA_012979155.1. NCBI lineage: Eukaryota > Viridiplantae > Streptophyta > Magnoliopsida > Malpighiales > Hypericaceae > Hypericum > Hypericum perforatum. The sequence goes on along the minus strand of SOPF01025144.1, from coordinate 16,098 downwards.
TTTTGAACATTTATTAAAAGAAAGAAATTTGAACAAAACATTCAACTTTCTCTACAACACCTTTCTCTCGTCTCGACAACCTAGAGTTTATAAACACATAAGAAAATATTTGTGGAGAGAAAAAAAAAACTTAGTAAGTGACATCACATGTGAATTATAATTCAGGGCATAAGCACATCATAGTAACAAGTACAATCCACATTAAACAATTATAATATAGAGCACCTGAGTCTACACTTATCATGTTAGGAATCTTGTGGGGGAACAGATTAATATCCATCATTCTTGCAAGGCAGGTCCAATAGACATAAAGGTATCCCTCCACAAGTCTAGATAGTTCACACAGTCTCCGTTCATTTGATCACACACACCTCAACTTACCTTGTAGTCCCTTATGCGACATGTGCAAACTACGGGACCTACGAGACCATCCCACATGTTAATCAATCACAACATATATTTCAAAGCCATGCCAAATAAATACAAAAATCCAAAATTATCAAAATAGCATATAATTAACATAACAAATACATAATCCGCTTACTTTGAACGTTCCTTAATCTCTAGGCCTAAGACTCTCTCCTGATTAATTGTCCAACATCTTTGAAGGCTTAAACAAAAACTAAGTTAATCTCCCAAGAGATTTTACACCGAAAATCGAGAAGGTATGGGGATGAGGCGTACACTCCCAACTCAAAATCGTTGATTCGATCTTTTAGAAATTTCTAGTTCACTCGATCCTATCTTTCACCTTTTGAAAACATGATTCCTGAGTCTTTCTTTGATTTGCACGAATCAAAATAAAACGGAACCTCTTATATTTAGCGTGGCTACTTGTCTCTCATCCGTTCTTCCTATGTCCTCTTCGTCTTCAATCTGGCTGGTCTGTTATCTTTCATAGAGAGGGATTTTTGTGAACCTCTTTAGGGTGTGAAAAAAATAAGAGACGATCAATCTCTATTTAAGGCTTAACTGGGGTTACAAACCTAGTTTTGCCTTAAAATGATCAAGATTGAGTGACAATTTACCTCTGTGAATTATTAAGAAATATAAAAAAGTTATTAAAATTTTAACACTTATCAATTTAGTTAATTCAATTCTCACAATTATAATACCAAAATTTAAATACTAGACTTATATTTAGAAGGTTTTGTGTCGTTGGATTACCAACCATTTGATTAAACGAATTAGGTACAATATATATCACCTAGTTAAAGAATATACAACCACAATGTAAGTAGAACCATAAAGCATGGCGGTAAACTAAACGTTTTCTCAAAACTGTTTTAGTAACAAAAAATTGAAGAATTTTAAAAAATTAAATAAATACTTGAAATAGCAGAAAATTTAAAACAACTGAAAATGGTCTATTTCAGTGTAATTCTTCGGTTCTATCCACTTCTACACACCTAAGTCCTAACTAGATGAACCCTGAACTCTGAACGACGGGATTCAAATTTGTCATCGAATAAGCTCACGTTATCCACACAAACTCATCGACCCAATTATTGCGCCAACATTGAAATGCTAAATCCCCGAAATGTAAATCTTATCACCATATCATTAGATGGAGCGCCTGCTGTGCATGTGCCATGCAGAAACAGCCACTTCAACTGTTGCCTCCCTTCTTCCACCGCGTGTCCAAACCCTCATCTCCACGTAGGTTCCCACTTAAACCCTAGTTCCATTTCCCTCGACCACACTAAACGCCAACTCTCCACCGCGACTTCCTAATTGTCCATGTTTCCAAGCTTCGAAGTATATTAGTTAACAACCCTTGTCTCTAGATTAGACCAAAGGGTTACCTACCACTCGCTTCCGATACTGTCTTCGGGCGTCTGAGGTACGTGAATTGTTGGGAATATCCCTCTTTTCAATTTCTTTTTCTTTCCTTGTGCCGAGTAGCTTCTAAGCCACTCCAACGTCTGAAATGAATTCTCTCTTGTAAGATCTTTACCTGTGATTCTATCTTTCTAACGGAAAAAGTGTTGGACTTAATTATTGGAGGATAAGCTTACATGAAAAAGAATGTATATTTGTCAATTGGGAAATCAAATGCACAGGACCATGTCTGAATGGAAATGAAATGTTGTAGTTCTTCTGGCTTTTATTTTACAATTTCTTGTTGCGATCAAGTTGAGACTGAGAACATCTGCGGGATGGTAAGCTGTTATTACTCCTTCAGTGACCGTTGGTTGCGGATTCATGGTTCGAAAATTCGAATGCATGGCGTCCATTTTTATAGCTGTGATTTAGCTGGAGGACATTCTGTTTGTCGGGTACAGGATGGAAGACCCTGAATCGGATTGGGAGACCCATGAGGGTTATGATGACGATGATGGATGTGAAGATAGCGGGAAGACGGGTTGGGTATTAGACAAGGGCCTAACGCTGGGGAAGAGGATTCTGGTGGCTGGCTTTGTGATGACCTCTGCTCCTATTGTACTTCCCCCAGTTCTGATCATTTCAGCTATTGGATTTGTTTGTTCTCTCCCATATGGCTTCTTCTTAGCTAGTTATGCTTGTGCCGAGAAGCTAATGAGGCAGTTGCTCCCGCTTGCAACCAGTAGTGATGACACAGTAGAATGTCCCCCGCGTCTCCTGGGGTGCATGGTTCATAATGATGTGGGGATTACATACAGGCAAAGAGGATTCAGTAGGGATAAGCCACTGTTCCGAGCACTCGATTTTGACGTAGAAGAGAATGAACGCAAGAATGACGTAGGGCAGAGTATATATGGAGAGAAAGAGAAACCAACAGGAGAGACCGATGTTGTTGGGGGTTTTGGACTAGGAGGAGCGGGGAAAGATGTCGAGGGGGATGAAAACCTGGGCGGTAATGCACAGACGCGATTTGAAGTTACCAGTATCGGTATCAGTTTAGGTATAGCTGGTGGCGAAGTGGTGGAAGAGAAGCAAACTGCTTCTGATAAAAATACAAATGAAGTCGCTCATGTAAGTGCGAGCACGGAGGGAGCATTGGCAACAACAACAAAAAATGTTGAGCAGAATGGAAAAAGGGCGAGAGGTTTTTCTGAGAGCAAAAAGGATGAAGCAATTCCACGGGAGGAGAAGAAACCTCAGGGAGCAAAAGGTAACAAATCACGGAAAGGAATAGCGAAAGGAGGGAAGCAAGTTGAATCCAAGAAAGAAAAGGAAGTTTCACGTGCAGGGGAAGCTGTGACAACTCCAGCTGGTCAGCAGCAGTCTGATGCTGATTCCGAAGATAAAGGAGGTAAATGTCAAATTCCATTTGAGTTATTATATTTTGCAGATGTGGGAACTCTTAGTAGGCATCTGGAGGAGGCATTCGGGTGTTGATATTTAACAGTTGGATATGCAGGGAGGGTGCTTTCAGGCTATGCAGTGCACAAAATGGCTGATCCCTTGAAAATTGCTATTTCACCAGAAGCATGTGACTTGGCACAAACGGAAATAACTCTGGCAGAATCCACTTCTGATAAGGTATGCTGTATGGAAAACTATTCACTTGCTGTATAACCAGTTCTTTATGTTTTTGCTCGTTATCCATTGTAGTCCGAAGAAATCTAGATTAGTAGATGCAGAGCATCATTAAGTTAAAGCTGGTTCACCGATAGCTGGTTTACCGATAGAAGTTGACGAGCCATTCTGGTCTTCGGCAGGATTTATACGGCGAACAAGAGATATGGAAACACATTGATGCAGTGAGGAAGATAGTGGGCTGCACAACCCCGCGCCATGATACTAGTATGAAGGAGTTGAAAGCGTTATACATTTTTGCAGGAGTCGAGCCGCCGACCTCTTTTAAGGATGTCTCCGACCTTGTGGAAGTCAACCACAAGCTTAGGTTTCTCATGTCCATCGTCGGAGTCAAGTAGCAGTTTTATTTAGGGCTTTGTCGACGGCCGAGTTTCGGATTATGTTCCAGTCCTTCGATGCTGAAGTTGTTTTAAATTAAACTTTTCCGTAGCTGATGTTCTGCATTTTTTCAGATTTCTTGCTCTGCTTTGAGCTAGCTTCCTGGTACTGGCTTGCTATGACATTTTGATTTCAATATGGTTTTATGTTGAAGACTGGTCCCCAAGTTATTTACAAGTTGCGAATTCGAAGAACCCATAGAGGACGACATTAAAACTCGCAAACTTGGTCGTATGTTATCTACGCACCATGAGTTCTAACGTCTCACCGCTCTGACATAGGTCACTAGCTTCGGGGACTCACCACGGACCTGGTAGCTTCAAAACCTTGGATACTGCTTTGAGAAAATTAGTTCTTCAGCCAACAAACTGAATAACTTGGGGAAAGACCGATCCCTAAACCCTGGGGCGTATAAATAAATTAATTGGCTAACAAACGGAAATAGGATATAATGGAATAGAGAATAACTACTAAAGACGAGACATCCTGGAGCATAATATCACTCCCGACAAAATATATATCCTAAATTTTATAGTTGGATCTATATCCTATTTACGATTTTATGAATATTCTTTTACAAAGATTTGGATCGAAATTCGGATCTTAGTATTTAAACAAAAATCTATGTCCTACTCATAACTTTGCTACTTTAAAACATAATTTTTTTAATCTTAATATCATCCATATAAAAATTAAGAAAAATGTAAAATCTATATAATAAAAAGATAATATATAACTAAATTTAAATCAAATTGTAACATCTAAACTAATTAAATAAATATGATTCAAAATTTATGAATAAATTAATGAGTGTTAGATATAAAGTTCCAAAATAAAATAATTTCTTGTTAAATTTTCATGCGATTCTTTAATAATTCTTCATGATTATCGGTTTGTTCTAGTCATTTAATATTTAATATTTAATAAAAAATAGTATTATATATACTTGAAAATTTATTATCGACATCATCAATAACTAAAATATATTCTATATTATTTGCACATTTTACTTAATCTCTTAAGTAAAAGCAAATATCAAACTGAAATACGTTATTTAAAATTACAAACTTAATAGCACATATCAATATCAAATTATCATTTTTATGTTAGATGCTAATTTAGGTGCCATATTTTTTATAGCCAGCTAATAAGTGTTTCTGATTAGGCATTAAATTTTTTTTTGGTTTAATTCATATATGTATTACAAATTATTTTCATAATGGACTAATTAGGATGTAAGTAGAACTTTACTTATAAATAAAAAAAATATATATAATCGAGATCTACTTAGAGTCTAATTAGAGTAAGATCTAAATTAAGGTGAAAAGATAAGGCCCAAGGGTATGGTAAAATTTAATAGAATTCATATCGGAACCTAGATCTCACCTACAAATATGGTCATACCCATACCCTAACTTAGACTCAATCAAAGTCTACAAATCCTCGACCCACGGGACAAGAATAAGATCCAACCGCAAAATATTAGCTTTTCTGCTATCCCTACTAGAACGTGACTAATAAGTTTATGTGTAGTCTCACTAATGAGACTATGGGTACAATTTGGGTTTAAGTCGATATCTATTCTATCCAAACTCAGACCCTATCAAAATTAATAAACACAAACCCATATCTCATCAACCAATGTTCGGCGATATCAACAACATAGATAGATGGCATTTATCCAACATAACACAGATAAAAGTACTCCTACAACGTCAGAGCTTGCTATAAAAAGGGCACCAAGTTGCTCACTAGGCTTCTACAGGAGCTTAAATTTGAAACACAGAACAAGGGAGCAAAGCTGCAATGAATAAAACAAAACTAGTTAATGATTTCTTGTCACAAAGTAACTCCAAAGATAAATCAAAATTCGCAGGCTCTACAACCATCCATTAGTTACAATCAAAATCAGAACATGAGACCAAATACCTGGGATTCATTTACTATGATTCAGAAGTCCTGCAAGCATCAACTATATCTTCTAGCTCATACTTTATTCCTGCGTTCTCCGAAATTAACCAAGGCTAACAATCAAATAGCTCTGTACCAAAACCAAACCTTTTATGCACTCTGTGGATCCTGGTAGGATCGGATTCGTTCCACAACTACGTAAACAAATTACATGGGATTATATTAAAATCAATGTGGCATTAACAAGATACATGATAATTTAACAATTCGGCAATGTAGGTCTATGTACATTAAGTTATTTAGGTTTAGAGGGAGCCATCAAACTTAATGGGGAGGCATCAACAATGTGCTTGCTCTTGATAACAATCTGCAGAAACAAGTCGAGCAGAGCCTTGTTCTTGAGATGGAACTTTTGGCATGTGACAGCTTTTCCGCCACTTGAATCCTAAATGATGTCCTCACCTTTTGATCGACCTTTATGACCTATAACACATTTATTAATTGCTGGAGCCTTTAAAACAGTTGAGTGAAATCCGATTCACGGGAGGAGCTGAGACCCCCTTAACTTGCCAAAAAACGCCGACCCCCAAAACTTGAAGTTATCCAATGAACGTAGACATCAACAACAATCCTAGATGGCACATATCCAATGAAAGACAAGATGTGCTAAAAGTAATCATAAGAAAGAAGAAAGTAACACAGATCAATTACTCCTACAATGTTTAGAGCTTGCTACAAAAAAGGGCACAAACTTGCTCACTAGACTTCAGCAGGAGCTTAAACTTGAAACACATAACACGAGGGCAACCTCAGCTCGTGTATTGAATCAAAACAAAACTAGTTCATGATTTCTCGTTTCTAGTTCATGAAAGCATCAAACTAACTCTCAACGGTAAATGGGTTACAATCAAAACACGAACATGTGGCCAAATACCTGGGATTCATCTGTTATGATTCAAAAGTCCTACAGGCATCCACCATGTCTTGCTTATACAATCAAAGCTCTGTACCCGAACTGAAGCTCTTTTGCAGTCCTTGGATGCTGGTAGAATCGGATCCATCCCACAAATACACAAACAAATTACAAGAGGATTATATTAAAAACTCACGTGGCATTGACAAAATATATGATAATTTGACACACCAGTGATGTCGGTTCTACATACTTTCGTATTTTCAATAAAGTTGCTAAGGTTGAGGGAAGGCCATCAACCGTAATGGGGAGGCATCAACAATGCGCTTGCTCTTGATAACAATATGCTGAAACAAGTCGTGCACAGGAGCAGGCTCAAAAGACCTTATTTGTTCTTGTTGATGAGAGCTTAATTGTTGGAGCTATTTCTTCGTCTCATATCTTTGATAGATCTCTCTAGCAGGGAGCACATGCTTCCACCAAAAATCGTTGAGGGCCATTTTCATCATTTTCCAATATTCAGGATCCCGATATATCCGAAATAAACTACTCCCGTTACATGTCCAACAATAAAAGTCCATCCAATCTTTATCCAGTATCTCCATCAAACCTTGTGCCTGCGGAATGTAATAGTGAGGGATCCTCTTCCATGGACAAGCACCCTCCATTTCTCCATTGAAGAATAGACATTTGACTTCCAACAATCCTGGGGATGCCATCAATTTAGAGTCAACAACAATCCCATCGGGCAAAGCCGCCAACCAATCATCATCGGAATTGCTCTTGCCATACACCTGAAATTCCGTAAGCAAAAGCCTATTCCTAATAATCTCCATATACTGCACGAGTGCTTTTCTCTCTCTAATATTGCTCCAGCAGGTCGCCAAGTTTCCCGAAAATGGTTCCTTTGCACCAATCTTCTCTTCCCAAAGCTGAATCCTCTGTTTCGGCCAGAATCCAATTGCGAATGCAAATGTACTAGCAGTCAGCTTATACTTCCTCTTCTATGCCAATTCTTAGACCCATGTTGAAGACAATTTGCTTGAAAATTGAAGTACCTATCTTTACGAGCAGCATATTTACGAGGACTATCAACATGATTCACACAAATTCCAGCAGAATTATCATCAGAATCACTAATCTGATCAAATAAAGCCTGAGTCTGGTATTTCCGTTCATTTGTTGTATCCACGACCTGTGAACCTAACTTATATTTACGAGTCCAGCAGGACTTAACTAGTTGGACCAAGAAAGGCATAGTCTTCGCTGCCATGAAAAAAAAACCAATAAAGAAAAAACTTAAAAAACATTGAAAAGCCACAAAGAGGGTGGAAGACAAAGGAACATAGCAAATGGGTCTAGTCTTGAACTCACCATGGAAACTTGAGATGGAAAAGAAGCATCAATACAGAAACACGTCGTGCAAGGGGACAATAATTTTAGAGGTATCGATGTGGAGTAATACAACACAAGCAAGGCCGGATGGTGAAGCTCCCGGGTGGCATTTGAGTTAGTTCAGGAATTACGTCGAACATATTGTTGGCGCTCTTTCCACGATCACATATTAAGCAGACCACTAAAGAATCACTGCGCCTTTGGATTGGGGAGATGGGGACAGCCGCCTCCGGAGGAGGAGAAGCTGTGTTTTGCGGGAGGAAATGGCCAAATTGGGTACTTTAGGAACAAGGGTTTGGTAGGGGTTTCAAAACACACACCTTTTTGGTGGAGGTTAAAAAAACAATAAGTTGGTCCCATAATAAAAAACACTCATTTGTCACTATTGAGGAGTATTTTGATATTTTAGGTGGCATCTCGCTAGAAAAACTAGAGGAATTTTGTTACGGGGACTGAGACCACTAACACAGGTTGGAGCGTGCAGTCCTGGTCCGCCACGACATAGTTCATCATTGGGCGAGCCGTGCGCCTTGCGTTAGCAGGGTGTGAAACGCCCTTCGCTCATGCTGGCAACCTAGGCGACGTGGCCCGTTATGATTGGGCCATGTCATCTAGGTCAGCACACAGTCAGTCCATTTTTCAAAAAAAAGGGAAAATCAGAAGAAAAAAAATAAATTTTTTTAGCATTCTAATTAAATATGGACCCCAATGAAGAAAATGAGGATTTTGATTAGACCAATCTTCTGCATTTTAGTCCAAATCATGAGTTTTTAGCTTCTAACCCTAATATTTACTCCGAGCTTAGCCAAAACCTAAGCCAAATTCCAGAGTCAAGTCAAGATCTGTCAAACACCAGCCAAACTAATCCTTAACCCCGCTAAAGCAATAGGCCAAACCGATATACCAATAAGTCACATCCACAAAACAACTCTCAACCTCAGCCAATCTACCCAAAATTCTTGGGAAATTCTCCCTAGAACCCACCAAACTCGACCAAGCTACCCACAAAGCCTAGCCCAAAGCCCACAACCACAGTCATCACTCGCTAGAAGAAAAAGATAAAATGATTTCTAGGACGTGGAGTGTGAAAGAAGACATTGAATTAATGTTTACTTATATACAGATTAGTGAAGATGCCATTGTCGGCAGCAACTAGAAGGGGCAAGGACATTGGGTGCACATCAAGACCAATGTCGTATAGAAAATCCCAATAACCTCAACACAAGAAATTGTGAGCAGATGAAAAGTTGCTATAAACGCCTATCTCTGGCATGTGAAGGATGTATCAAGGCGTACACACATGCATCCCACCGATAACAAAGTGGAGAAGTCGAGTCTGATATAGTTGTAGAAGTGCGTCTAATATATCAAAATACCCATAATTTTTTTAAGATCTACAGGTGTTTCAGGAAGTGATGCGCAAGCATCCAAAATGGAATCCTGGCATGCATGAAGATCAAAAATTCGACTTCACCTATCCAAAGCAGTCAAATAATGTGGAGAGCGGTGGAAGCACAAAAAAACAAGAATCACCGAGGAGGAAACCAACACAATTCCGGACGACCCGCCTTCTTCTATTAGCAAAGCTCGATAATGGAACATCCAAGTGGCTGATAAGCAGCCGAGAAAAAACAAAGTGCTAAAGGAAAAGAGAAAGTCACATCAAGCAATGACGGCTTCCCTTTAGAGCTTGATTCACTACAAATTGAGCGATCAAAATTCAAGGAAACCACCAAAAGCCAAAGATGTCATGGGCGTGTTGAAAATGAATCAGGATAAAATATCCCAACAAATGGTAGAGTACAAAGAAGCCAAGATGAAGCACTAAGACCAAAATCCATCAAACAAATGGTGCAATTTTGCAGTCGTTGCTTGCTCGAGGAAAGGACTTATCCTAAGAAGAGGAAGCGATTAAAAGTTTTTAATTTCGCAGTTGTGCAAGGATTAAGCATTTTATGTTTTTTTAATGTAATTTTTTTTCACATTCTCATGTAATATATTTCGAATTTAATAAAATTTTTATTTTACAATATTTATCGTTTTGAATTTTAATTTTGTCTTTTCGGAGTTGAGCAAAATACTATTCAAGTTTAATATAGTTAGATAAATTTTAGAAAACTGAGCTGAAAAAAAATTGACGTGGCACCCAAGGCGTGGCACTTTAGCGAGGCCATGGCTGTGCGCTAAAAATTGAGAGCAGGGGGCACCGCTAATGTGATACCCCGTATATGAATTGTGTGAAAGACTTAAGTGATTTGATTGTTACTATCCATACCAACAAGGTGCACATTCTTTTCGGGCACACATCCTCAAAGAACTCCAAGGTTAAACTCGTTTGGCTGAGGGTAGGATCAGGATGGGTGACCTCCAAGGAAGTTTTCCCAGGGTGCGTGCGAGTGAGGACAAAGCACGCAGAAAAGACCCGTGTTAGTACAGTGGAGCCAATCGGTCAAATCATGGGGCTTTACATTTGGTATCAGAGCAACCTCGACTTGTACGGTGTAATTTGGAGACCGAATGCACTACAAGCAAGGGATTCTGTGATTGTGTGTATCTGACATGACGAGGACATCGCGTATTTAAGGAGGAGTGAATGTGATACCCCGTATATAAATTGTGTGAATGACTTAAGTGATTTGATTGTTACTATCCATACCAACAAGGTGCACCTTCTTTTCGGGCACACATCCTGAAAGAACTCCAAGGTTAAACTCGTTTGGCCGAGGGTAGGATCAGGATAGGTGACCTCCTGAGAAGTTTCCCAAGGTGCGTACGAGTGAGGACAAAGCATGCTGAAAAGATCTGTGTTGGTACAGTGAAGCTAGTTGGTCAAATTACAGGGCGTTACAGCTAACGTGTGTCACCCAGGGCATGCACTATAAGGGGGCACCGATACGGATAGTCTAATGGTTTTGCAAAATGCAAGGGTTAAACAATACTAGAATGTCTTCATTCATTTATTTATTTATTTTCAAACAACATGGATCTATGACTATTTTACCCTAATTCTTATGGACCAAATCAAAATTTAAAAAGTTTCTTAAAAAATTGGGAAATTCTTCTTCTTAAATTCAAAAAATGTGTACATATGAAAAAAATTATGTAACTTTATTTGATAATGTTGAATTCTCTTCCTGAAACAGTTAGACTTGAATGTTATTCAAATTTAAACTTTCAAATAGAAACCATCAAAACATTCACAATATTTAATTCGTTTAACAATGAATTTGAATACGAATTATGAACTGTCAAATTTAAATTTAATTGGGATCGAATTTCAAATAAATTTTACATATTTTGGAATAAATAAATTAAAGATTGAGTTTTCATTTGATGTACCAAAACAAGTTGTTTACTAAGATATATATATATATATATATATATATATATATATATATATATATATATATAAAAGAAAGAACATTTTTAGCCAATTCGTAGGTCAAATAAGAATTATAGTTCTCATAAATGATTAGTTAATTTTTTGATGGCTCCTTTCTTTTGGGTGAATTGGTGGTATCTAGAGTCCAACATTTTGAGATTGTTTAGATATATTTCTCTTGCGGGAAAAAAAAAGGATAAGTACCTAAGAAAACTTAGTTGAGATAGTCCGAGAGTAGGCCTTGGATTTGGTGCTGGACGCGGAATGGGCTCCAGCACGGTGCTGGGCCGATTCCCGGCCTTCAGATCAGAAGCCCGGATAATTATTAAGATCCGACGGCCCGCCTCTATGAGGGTAAAACGGGGGTAGTTTTGTCATTAACGCTAAAAACCAAAATAAAGAAAAAAGGCGTGCGGTACGGTTACCGCAGAGAGCAGTTTCCAATTTTTAAAAAAAAAGCCAGAGAGAGAGAGAGAGAGACAACGTGGAGAAGCCGACGGACGAGAGAGAGAACGTGGAAAAGAGGACGGACGAACCGGAGAACCGGAGAAGACGACGGGCTTGAACGTGGAGAACCGAAGAAGACAACGGGCTTGAACGTGGAGAAACGAATAAGACGACGGGTTTGAACGTGGAGAACCGGAGCACATTTTAAAGGTAAGTTTCATATGAGCTTCAACCTCTGCTTTATCCTCCGCTTACTGATGTTAGGGTTAGGGTTAGTGATTCGATTTGATGGTTTAATGATCCTATGGTTTTAGGATTTTTGATTGTATTTTGTGTATATTTATTAGGTTTTAGGATTTAGCTCTTCGAGTAGTAGACTGGAGGTTGAGTGTCGTTGTCGACAGCGAACGGAACAGTTTTGTTATTTGATGTCTTTGTTTTCGATGGTTTTGCTTTTTCTGTTTTGATGGTGTGTGTGAACGTTATTCGATGGTGTAGATGATGAGATTCGACGGTTTGATATGCTTCGACGGTTTCGCTTGTAATTATTCGATGATTGATGTTCTGTTATTCGATGGTTGATGTTCTGTTATTCGATGGTTG